>CABHPH010153528.1:0-15377 GCA_902168325.1 Peromyscus nudipes
GATCACTATAAGGAATGATATTAGATGATTTACTTCTAAGTAGAATAAACTCTACGAGACACAAAATGCAATTTGCAATATAAAATCATTTCTTCACTCCCCAAATGGCACTGTAGAAAAGCTGTGGTGGTGAAGTTTTATTTTCAAGTTGATTGAATTGGGAGGTACCTAAGAGATTAATACAGCACACCTCAGCATGCATCTGTCTGCGAGAGAACTTCCAGATAGCCTTTGACTGTGATGGTGCTCATCTAATGAGTAAAAAAATCTCCTGGTGGATTCATCATATGGCAGCATTATTGGGAAGTGGTAAAAATGGGCCCAGTGAGAGCCACCGGGACACTGAAAGCATGTACTTGAGTGTACCTTGTCCTGGCTCCTTCCCATAGTCCCTTTCTCTGCTGCATGTCTACTGTGAGATGAACATCCTCTGCCATGCTCTCTTGCCCCCATGATGCCCTGCCTCCCCTCAGAGACAAGGGGCTAAGGAATCATGAACTTAAACCTCAGAAGCTGTGAGCCAAAGTCAATCTTTCCTTCACCCAGGCTGTTCCTGTCAGGTGTCTCTGAGACACAATGAATATATCAGTGTTTTAGACCAGGCTGTTCCTGTCAGGCGTCTCTGAGACACAATGAATATATCAGTGTTTTAGAAGAAGACTGATGTCATATTGGCATAGAGTAATTTTCATTATGTGAGCAAAAATCATATGATCCAATGTACTTCAGACAGTAAGCATGGTGATATTTTTCCAAGTTGGGCTTGGGTGGAAATAACACTGTAAAAGTAGCAAGAAGGAGGAACTTCTGAGCTGGCCATTTGAGAAGCTCAGTGGATCTGCTGTCAAGAGAAGCAGAGGGAAATTATGAACTAAAACATGGACTGAAGAGATGGCTCCGTGGTTAAGAGCACTGGCTGCTCTTCCAGAGGACCCGGGTTCAAGTTCCAGTACCCAGAGGGTGGCTCATAACCATTTGTAATTCCAGCCCCAGGGGATCTGATGTCCTCTTCTGGCCTCCTCGGGCACCAGGCATGCATATGTTACTCAGATATACATGCAGGCAAAATATCTATAAACATAAAATAAAATAAAATAAATTTAAATTAAAACAGTCTGCTGTTGCCCCACAAAAATAGTGGGAAGGAGATACAGCCACAGAACAAGTTTTCATTCAAGAAAATCTGTGACTGTTCAAAAGAAACCTCGTAAGTCTGTGGTATGTGAGACAAAAATCTATTCCTTCTCCCTCTACTTAACTCAGCAGCACAGACACCTTACTTTAGACAGGTGCACCCAAATACAGGGATTTCTCCCCTCCCCTCCAGAGGACCTTTTTCTGACAGGGACAAAGTACTACTTTACATTCTGCTCCCAAGCATTCCATGCCAAGGACTCATACACGATGAATGTGGTAAGAAATGGGGTCTCCAGCAGCAGATGGCCAACACCAAGTAAGCTCAATAGTATTTTTGGAGTTTTTGCTTTGTTTTGTTTTGGTTTGGTTTGGTTTGGTTTTTCCAACAATGCTTTGTCAGAGATTTTTGTTTTTAACCTTACAGATCTTTTTTTAAAAAATTAATTAAATTTATTTATTTATTTTACATCCTGACTGCAGTTTCCCTTCCCTTCTTTTCTCCCATTCCCTCCCCTCAACCCCCTCTGCCATCCCCCTCACCCACTCCTCCTCCATTTCTGTTCAGAAAGGGGCAGGCCTCCCATGGGTCTCAGTTCATAAATAAAGTTGCTTTGGCCTATGGCAAGGCAGGATAGAGACAGGTGGGAAATCCAAGCAGAGATACAAGAGAAGAAGGGCAGAGTCTGGGAGATGCCAACCAGCAGCCCAAGGAGCAACAAACCAGCAGACCAGTAATGCCACAGACACATGGCAGTACATAGATTAATAGAAATGGGTTAATTCAAATGTAAGAGCTAGCTAGTAATAGCTTAAGCCATCGACCAAACATTTATAATTAATATAAGCCTTAATATAAGCATCTGAATGGTTTATTCAGGAACTGGTAGGCGGGAAAGATTTGTCCAGTTACAACAGTCCACCCACGAGATCTCTTCTATTTCTCTTACTCAGAGAGATCTGTGCATTCCCCCATTGGGCCCTCCTTGTTACAGAGTTTCTCTGGGTCTGAGGATTGCACCACGATTATTCTTTACTTTACAGCTAATATCCACTTATAAGTGAGCACATACCATATTTGTCTTTCTAGGTCTAAGTTACCTCACTCAGGATGATTTTTTTCTAGTTCCATCCATTTGCCTGCAAATTTCACAATGTCATTGTTTTTAATAGCTGAATAATACTCTATTGTATAAATGTACCACATAGCCTTTATTCATTCCTCAGTAGAGAGACATTTAGGTTGTTTCAAGATTCTGGCTATTACATATAATGCTGCTATGAATATAGTTGAGTGAGTGTCCTTGTAGTATGATTAAGCATCCTTTGGGTATATGCCCAAGAGTGGTAGCTGGGTCTTGAGAAACTGCATATTGATTTCTAAACTGGCTGTACAAGTTTACACTCCCATCAGCAGTGGAGGAGTGTTCCCCTTGCTCCACATCCTCTCCAGCATAAGCTGTCATTTGTGGTTTTGATCTTAGCCATTCTGACAGATGTAAGATGGTATCTCAGAGTCATTTTGATTGCATTTCCCTGATGACTAAGGATGTTGGATAGATATAGATTACATTATAGCCTACCGACTTAGATGTAAGGAACTGTGGAAAAATAAACAGCCAAAAGGAAAGCACCAGTAGTCAAGACAAAAGTCAAATACCAAAAGAATATTCACTCCCAAGGAGTCCAGACTGGATGGGTTTGCACTAGAGAGTAAACTGTTACTAGGGGACCTTTTTTTCTTATGAGAAAGCAAAGAGTGGAAATTTAGAAATCTAATTTTGTCAGGAAACTAGAAAAAGTGACACTGGAATCACTGTCACCCCAGAACAGCTCAACACATAGCTAATGCTATGGTCCTAGAGGGGTAACCACAGAGTCTTATTACAATGGGAAGACAATGAGAATACTTTACTAAATAGCCAAGTCAACCATCAACAGATCAGCAAAGACAAACCAGAAAGAGGAGATGAATCCCTGGCTCTGACACACCAGATCACTGGAAAGGTCTAGATTCTAGCAGTAAACTACGAGACATCTGATAAATAGCCAAGTATGATGCATACATGGAGACAAAACAAAACACATGAACAAAAAAGGACCACTGAAACTGCTTCCAAGATTGACCAGATGTCCAATTTTACAGCCTCTCCAAGACAGTCATCCTAAGTGTGCTCGAAGAACTGAGCAAAGGAAGCCATGACTAAGGAAATAAAGGAACAGCCAACACACTGGGGGGAAATATTTGTAAATCATAATCTGACAAGGAGTTACTACCCAAAATACACAAGGAAGTCAACTTAATAGCCAGATGTCAATGAAAAGTTTAGTGAAGGGCTTCATTAGATCTTTCTTAATAGATGTTGTAAAAGTGAAAGAGAGGTATGAGTAAATGTCTTACACTGCCAACCGCCAGAGGAATGCAACCTAAAACCACAAGTCATCACCTCGTGCCTATTAGAAATGTCTAAAACCATGAGGAGAAAGTCAGCCATTGTTGCCAAGAATGTAGAGAACGGGAACTCCTTGTAATGGTTAATAGAGTTATGAACTAGTGCCATGCATGAGGATGAATGCTGTAATCTCAGCACTTGAAAGGCTGAGGGGGGACAACCTCTAGTTAGAAGATAGCCTGTATTACACACTGTCCAGGGATGCCCTATCTTGAAAAATCAAATAACACAAAGGAGAGACAATGAGAGTGAGAGACAGAAATTAACATTTTGAAAAAACAATCTGGAATTTCCTTAAAAAAAAAAAAGCTATATTACAATATAACCTAGCAATTTCACTTCTGGTGTATATTCAAAGGAACTGGAGTCAGTGGGTCAAAGGGATAGGCATACTCTCATGTTCACTGTAATGTTTATAGTAAGCCCAGTTTTGTTATACTAGTGAAAAATGAGCTTGAGATCTATTGCACAGCACTGGAGTTGACAATAATGTATTGTGTATTCGAAAATTGCTAGCAAAATAAAAATGTAAAGTTCTTATCACAAAATAAGACAAGTGCGATGTTATTAATGTATTAGTTAGATTAATTTAATTATTCCATATATTCATCAAAATATCATCTTAACTTGATGATGGCAGCTTGGAGATGGATCACTTGCCTAACCTCCCTGGAGTCAATTCTCAACACTGAAAAAAAATCTTCTTATATACCATTAATATATGTACAATTATCATTTGTTAAGTAAAAATCTTTAAAATGAAGTAAAGGAATCTTTATGACAATATTACATCAAATAGATCATATTTATGAAAATAAATAAATTGCAAGGGGAAAACTAGATAGAAAATCTGTATTTTGAAAGTATTATTACTAGAGTGAAAAATTCACCAGAGGAGCACAACAGTAGTTTGAATTGACAGAAGAAATAATTAATAAACTTGGAGGGACATTGATAGAAAGGCCAGGCATGGTGCACACACCCATAATCCCTTGGAAATTGGAGTCGGTATGATTAGGAATTTAAGGCAATCCTTAGTAACAAAGTTTGAGGCCGTGTGAAACCTTGTTTTAACAAAACCAAACCAAAACAATAACGACGACAAAGGCAGCATAAAAATATATTGACAGAGAATATGTTACTCAAAGAACAAGAAGAGAAATAAAAACAGATGAAAATGAACAATCTTGAAAGAAAGTGGTCTGCTATTGAGCACACAAATATGTGCATGGTGTAAATACGAAAAAGAAGAGAAACAAAGGAGCAGAAACAATACTCAAGAAAATAACAGCTAAAACCCAGAAAATTAACCTACCCATTTAGGAGGCTCAACAAATAAGTAGGAAAAGAACAAAGAGATCAACAGCAGACAACATGGCAGAAATTTGAAAAGCCAAAGACAAGGTTGAAATGTTGAAGGACAAAGTTAAAATGAGAAAATCAGGAAACCCTCCAAAAGCATGACAGACAGCTCTTCACCACAAGCGTGCAGGAGGTCCTCAAAGGAAGAATCAATCACTCTATGCCCACAAGTCTTCAGAATTAAAGCCCAATGAAAGACATTCTAGATTAATGCAAACTGGAGTCATTTGTTGATAGCTAACTGTATTAGCTCCCTTTTATTGTGATAAGCCCCATGGCCAAGGCAACTCAGAGAAGGAAGGGTTTATTTGATTTATGGTTTCAGAGGGAGAGTCGATGATGTCAGGGAAGGCATGGCAGCGGGAAGCCAGAGCAGGAACCTGAGCAATCACATCTTCGGCCGTAGACATGAGACAGAGAGGGAACTGGAAGTGGAGCATAGCTGAAAATGCCTGAAATCCTCCCTCAGGTACATGCTTCCTTCAGCAAAGCCATACTTCCTGAAGGCTTGGTATTATCTCCCAAACAGCTCCACCACCTGGCAACCAAGTGTTCAAATACTTGTGCATATGGAAGATATGTCTCATTCCAATCACACTTTCCCACCCCATAAGAAATATTAAAGGAAATTATTTAGAATTAAAGCACACTGGAACTGGTAACACATTGGCTGGTAAAGAGCACTAGGAAAGATAATTGTGTTACTTAAAAGATAGCATAAATATCTCTCTTTTCTTATTTCATATGAATTACATAAAAAATGAGAGTTGGGGAGATGGTTCAGCTGTTAAGAGTATTGGCTGCTCTTCAAAAAGACCTAGGTTTGATTCCTAGTACCCACATGAAGGCTCACAGCTGTCTATAAGTCCAGTTTAAGGGGACCCATCACTTTCTTTTGACCTTTTGGGGCACCAAGTATGAACATGGTACCAAATATACATTCAGAAAAAGAACATCTATACACATTAAATAAATACATCTTTTTAAAATTAAAAAAATATTGTATGCCTGCATTAATAGGTCAGTAATGGATACTATATTTTCCAATAAAACACAGAGGACAAGGTGGGGGCAGAGATTTGTTTGGCTAAAGAAATAACCCTAGCTGGGTAGAGGTGGTACACACCTTTAATCCCAACACTTGGGTGGCAGAGGCAGGTGAATCTCTCTGAGTTTGAGGCCAGCCTGGTCTACAGAGCTAGTTCTAGGGCAGCCAGGGCTACACAGAGAAACTCTGTCTCAAAAATCAAAAGAGAAAACAAAACAAAATAAAAACAAAACTCTAAGTATATGATTTTTCTCTCACATTTTTCAAAATATATATAATATTATAAGGTAATAATTACACAAATGATGTATTACATAGTTTGTGATGCTTAGAGATACAATCTATTTATATCAATAATGTCATAAGAGAAAGGGAATAGAACTATATGAAAGTATGTATGTATATATATATATATATATATATGTTTGTGTGTATCACAATGGAATTGCTAGTATACATTTGAAGCTAATTTGAATAAGTTAAGACTAATGGTAAGCCGTAAGCAACCATTAAGGAAATAATAAAGCGATTAAGAGAAATACTATTAAATATTGAGAATACTACTATAAAAATTTATTCACTAAAGCTGGGCTATAGATCAGTGGTAAAGCACTTGCCTAGCATGTACAAGATCCTGAGTTTAAGCCCCAGTAGTGTGCACATATGCATGTGTATGTGCATGTATATTTACATATGTATATATGTGTGTGTGCATGCATGTATATATGTACATATATGTGTATATATGTAAATGAAGGCTAGAAATGCAACCGAAAATTGTTGAAAGTAAAAGCTGGTTTTTAAAAGGTCAACAAAATTGTCAAACCGGTAGCTGGACTGACAAAAAGAAAAAGAGCCATAAAATATCATCAAAAGAAATTAAAGAACTAGATAACTTCCTCCAGTTACAGATTGGAAAACAAAGGATAGCAATTCTCCCCACACTGATCTTCAGATTCAGCTGGGCCTTCATGGGAATCAAAGACAACCGAGGACACTACAAGCTGCTTGTGACACTCATATGAAGTCTCCAGGATCCCAGACGAGCCAAAACAATCCTGTAAAATACAAACCACTTGGTGAGATTTAGACTTCCTGACTTTACAAAGGATGATAAGGGAACGGTGATCAAGACTGTGATACTGGCCAAAGAGTAGATGCAGAGATAATGGAATACCATTGAAGAGCCATAAATAAAACGGTGTCTAATAAACGATGCTGAGAAGAGATGGAATAAGTCATCAGGTTGAACTTCTTCCTCACAGCACATAAGTTAACAGATTGAATACTGAAATGTAAGCACTAATACCAGTCTTGCTGAGGGAGGGGAGGAGAAAGGAAGGGAGGGGAAGAGAAAGGAAGGGAGGGGAAGAGGGAGGGAAGAAGGGAGTGAGGGAGGGGGGAGGGAGGGAGTCAATACTAACCAACATGAAAACCAATATTGAGAAGCTTTTCTTCCACATGGTTGTTTAAGATGTTTCATAATTTCAGGTCTTGCCTCTAAGTCTTTAATCAAATTTGAGTTTATTTTATATTTGATGTAAACAGTTATCCAATTTCATTCTTTTGTATGTGGTTAGGCAGTTTTCCCAGGAATACCTGTTGAAGAAACTAGCCTTTCTTCACTGAGTATTCTCAGGCCCTTCCTGAAGATACGTTAACTGTGTGTATCTTTTAATTTCTGGGCACACTGTTCCATTCCACTGGTTTATACACTTGTTTGTTTGTTTGTTTTGTCATTCTGTTTTGATTAGTACTGTTTGTACAATAGTAGACAGGGATGTCTCCAGCTCTGATATTTTCAAGATCGTATTTTCCTCTTAATGATCATTTGTAGTTCTGTATGGACTGTAGAATTGTTTTTTTTTCTATTGTCTGTAAAAAAATGCCTCATGATTTGATAGACATTGCACTGAGTCTATAGATCACTTTGGGCAATGTATACATTTTTATAATATTAGATATTCTAATCCATGAACACATATCTTTAGATTGTTAATATCTTCTTTAGTTTCTTTAATAAGTGTTTTACAGCTTTAGCATGTAATCATTTCCCTCCTTAGTTAAGTTTTATTCATCATCAATAATAATGAAATACAAATCAAAACCACAATGAGATATCACCACACCCGTCAGGATAGCTAGTGTTAAAACAAAGAAGTTGCCGGGGTTGTTCCACAGAGACACCCTGGCTCAAAAGAACAACACAACAAAAACAAAAATAAACAAAGAACGCCAAAGAAGCTATTGGTGAGGATGTGGAGAAACTGGAACCCAAGCGTGCTGTTGGTGAGAATAAAATAGTGCTGCCATAGAAAACAAGATGATGGCTCCCTGAGAAATCAAAAATAGAGCTACCCGCAACTGATTAAGCAATTTTAATACTGGATATTCATCCTAAGTCACTGAAAATCTCGAGTTAATTATTAGCACACCCATATGTATTGCAAGTGTTCCTAACAACCATGACAGAAATAACCTAATTGTCCATCAGAAGATTAATGAGTATATTAATTACTGTTCTCACAGCTGAGACAAAGTACCTGGCAAGAAGCAATGCAATCTGAAGGCAGAAAGAGGTTATTTCAGCTCCCAGTCTGCAGGATGACAGTCCACCATGGCAAGGAGTACATAATGCATACTTCCAATGAAGGAAACTCTTGGAGAGGCAACAACATGAATAAACATCGAAGGTATAATAATAAGCAAACAAAGTCAGCCAGAGAAAAATACTGTATGTTGTATGAGGTACTATGAATAATCATTCATAAATTCAATTAATAAACTGGTAGTGGCTAAAGGTTGGGGGAAGGAAAATGAGGATTATTTATCAATGAACACACAGTGTCACTTGAACAAGAGGAATAAGCTCTAGAGATCTGTTGTGTCATACTGGACCTGCAGTCTACAATTCTGTGTTGCTTATTTAAAATGAAAAACAAAAAAAGATGGAGATGGTAGATTTCAGGTTAAGCATGCTTACAAAATAAAATTTAAATTTAAAACTGAATTTTTCTACTTTAAATGTGTGAGTTTATAATATGTGAAATATTTCTCAAAACACTTTTGAAGTGATGGGTATTAACTTTGAAGCTAAAAATGTCCACTTGTTTGAAATTAAGTATCAACTTTGTCATGATTAGTTATTATCTCTAGATCAAAAATCTTAATACAAAACAGGAAAATTAGGAAAAAGAAACTCATCAAACAGACAGTTCCTAAGAAAAGAGAATTGCAAAGCATATGGACTAGAAAAAAAAATGTCTGCTTGATTTCTTTCCATGAAACTAGAACAATCCTTGACTGAGAGAACATGGTGGAGATAGTTGGTCACAGATTCATGGCACATTAGGAGAAAAAGGTAACTTGAGACAGTCCAGAACCAAGGGCATTTCACACAGGAGTTGTAGATACACATAACAAAACAGCTGCCCACGGACCAAGTTCAGAGCACAATGGACTTGGAGCATGTATTTCTGATGCTCTGTCCCTGCCAAATAACTTGTGAGATCATGAAGAAAACGTATGCCAGCAAAGCAGAGGCAGGAAAAACTGAATTGTCACATTGTCCAAACATGGAAGAGATGACATGCTCCGTCTGATGTACTCCAACCAGCATAGAACGTCAAGTTTATCGTTGCTTCTTCGCCTTCAGAATTGCCAAGAGAAACTACAAAGCCAGATTTCCATATACAATCTCCTGAGGTTTTTAATTTAAGAAGATTTGAAGGCACATGTCTATGTTGGTTTGGATGGAAGAGTAACAGTTTTTGACTTTAGAAAGTTTATTTTCCTTTAGACTTCAACTGGGATATTTCCTAAGCTATGAGTGATCCCAATAAGCCAAGATTTGATTTGAATCCTGGAGTTGTCATGGAAGGATTAAAAAATATAGAGGAGATGTTCTTATAAAATATGCCTGGAAAGTGCTCTTAATGATTTCTTGTTCTTAGAATAATAGACTTCTGTTATGCAGCTATCTGCTAGGATCCTCTGAAGGTCTTTTTTTTTTTTTTCATTTTACTTCTAAGTGGCCCATTGTCTGAACTTAATATGTTGACTTAATGCTAGAAAAGTGTGCATTTGACATGAAAATTTGAAAGCATAAGATACAAATGGATAAAGATGGAGGAGTCATTCAGTTCAGCTCTGTGTAGGAAGTGGATCATGGTGACTATACAAACTGGTTCAGCTTTTCCTGCTACCGAGTGATTAGGCTACAATGAAATTTCTATGGTTTCCAGAAGTATTTCAGAGAGATCTCAATCAAATCTGAAAAACAAAACAAAAACATCATCATTTTGCCTTTGAATTAAGTTTCTAGGGAAATCTTCAGAACCTAATGCTCTGAAGAGGAGATGAGACTGGGGAAAAGAAATTTGATGCTTCCATCTTCTACTGGACAAGTCCTTTCAGGACTAGGTATGCGGAACTCCACAAGTACTCCTGAATGCCAGTGTCTGTGTGGCTGGTAGATGGTGAGTTAAGGTGTGCTAAATACCAGAGGGGAAATGAATGAAGCTGCCGTAGACGCCCCATGTCCTAAGTCCCACAATCAATCTTAGAGTCTGCCTATGAAGGAAGGTTGATGCTAGAGACTTCATCTTCCTAAGACTCAAATCCTTTTCTGCAATGAGAACATATTCCTTGGTTCTGTCTATTTCAGCAAAAGAAATGCTTCACGGTCATGAAAATCCCAAACTGTGCAGTGCTTTAAAGCTTGCACAATTTCTGACCTCTCAAGCTTTCTCCAACAACTTGCCATGTCCATCCCTTGAATACGCAAATTTGCCTGACTCAGTCAAAACTGTCATCAATCAGGACTTTGCAGTAAATAATGCCCTGGAAATTGTTCCCTGAGCAGCAATGAATGAGTATTCCAATACCAGGCATTCAGCGTTATTAGATGAGAAGTAAAGAATTCCAGCAGGATGAATTTTGCCTGTATTTGCAGTGAGGTGGTCCCTGCTCACTAACGGCAGAACGAATATTGTAAGGAAATGGCTAAAATTGTATGAAAGTGAAGTTCATATTGATTTTATTAAGTATTGGTACGTATGAAAATGACCAAAACATGTTCTGTTTTGGTTTTGGTTTGTCTTTTAAAAGGCTCAACATTACATATCAAACTCAAAAAAGACAGTGAAACAACACCTCTAAACCTTTTTCAACTTTGAAGTTTATTGGAAAAAATTTCCCATAGTTTATAAAAATCGTATCAATTTGAATAAATTAGGTCTCTAAATTATGGTTCTGGCTTTACAAGTATTTCCCATTGTTAAATAATGTCTTATCTACTTACAAAACACTTAATTGGCATTGAAGAGTGTATATATCTGTTACATTTGTGTTTCCTTTTCTCTACCCAGATGAATTTGCTGTTCTAGCATCATACCTGTCTTAATAAGACTGAGATAGTATCACAGCATAACCAAGTCTTTTTTGTGTGTTAGGATTATGAAGCTATTTAATTGTTGCAAAATTGTGTGCAATGGGCACTGCTAGGGGAACCGTGAGGCACAAAGGGTTGTATTCACTGCTTGGGGTCACACAATAAATGGCTGAGTTGCCTTGTCCACCCAGACACTTTTAACCACTATGACATTCCCTGCTTGTCAGAACTTCTATACGCCCACCGAACAACATTAACCCACTGTGTGAAAGTCTATATTCATGTTGGACTGTGTTCTCTCTGTGAGTCATGTGTCTTGTTGGCATTTCAATGGACAGTGCCTGACAAAGCCATAGGAAGATATATGTTCCAGCCAAAGTATAGAGTTATCATTTGCTATCCTGGGTCATGCTTTAGCATCTGCATTCTTTTCAAAGTGCCTTTTGTTGTTTGTTGGTTTTCGACCAGCGGTCAAATCAGTCTTAAACTAAACAGTGTCTCCCTGAGAATTCACCACCACAATTCTAACAGTCCACTTTTTGACAAAAGACCACATGGCTTGTTCCTTTGCTCTTGGAACTATCAAGCCACCATCCGGAACTCCAGTGACATTGATCGCCTTGGTGAGTGCGCCATGCACTTGTTTCCTGGGCTACAACCCCATTTGAGCCCAGTTTCCTGGGCCTCTACTGTGGTAGTGGACAAATAAATGAGGGATTGTTGGCAACTTCCAAATAGCTCATCCACCAGTTGAGCACTATGACATGTCCTTGTTTAGGGGTCTGCAGTCGGAGGCCTGACATTCTTTACTTTCTGTCAAGGGGCTTCTCGTTTTTCTTTTTGCACTCAGCCCTACCAATTATTTAGTTGGTCCTGAATTGTATTCTTCTTAATTGTATATTCTTTGAAATGACTGCTGCTATCTCTTGCTCAGCACTCCTCTCTCCTCACTTTGATTGTTTCTGGAAGACAGAACAAGTGTCTTCCTTGGCCTCCAATAATTCCTCCATTGTCCTTGCTATCACTGTGTTTTGAGAGAAAAGAATATGACAGAGAAGGATCTTGGGAGAGGTAAGCAAGTTTCTGTGGTCTTCCCCAGGATACTCCTTCTTCCTACTGGTGTCTTGGTGGGGGTAGATGCAGCAGAGAGTACTTACAGGCCAAACCTATGTATTGAATCTCAGCACACAAAAAGGGTATTTTCCTCCACCTGGATTAATGTGGTTTATGATTGTCTGAAGTTTAGATGAAACAAACCAACTTAGCTCTCCATAAAGGGAACCTGGGTATGGTAAAGTTTACTTTCTTTTGAGATAGGTTCTCTCTACATAGCTTAGCCTGGCTTCAAATAATCCTCCTGCCTCAACAGGGATTTTAGGTGTGTGTCGCAACACCGAGTTTATAAATTAATTAGCAAGAAATATCAGTCTGAAGGGCGTCAAGGGAACCCTGATACACTAATCATCTTACCAGAAACCAGCAAACTATTCTAAAATATTTCTTATAAAAAGACTATCAAGAGTGGGGAAAGAACTCTTTTCAGAAAAACAAACTGAATTCACAGAATTAAAGGAAGAATAGAGAAGCATAAAGGGAAGATATATTCTTATTTAAATGGAAAAACAGCCGATGCGTCAATGTCCTTTTGAACTAAGTTGACTTAATGATTGTTATAAAAGGTATTTATCTCATTCATCTACTTAAATACAGTACTAGTGTCAATAGACAAAAACAGGATGTGGAAAGGAGTCTTGACATATTGTACAATAACTTTATGGTAAGTGAGGCTATAAGGTGTAGGAATTTGCAGGACACTATTTCCTGGTATACAACAAACATTGTGAGTGAATCAGAGGTGTGCATAGCTTTCAGGGAGCTAAGACATATCATTAACGCTGTCTAAGAGAGCTAACGACCGCGGACAAGAATTTCTTCCATCCTATTTATTTCTCCACCTAGCACTGAAGGGCCTACTGTGTGCCTGGGAATAGTCTCGGCATAGAGGGAAACACCGAAACATGCACTTCAGATGATGAACACAACTTCCTCTCTGATTTTCACGTGCACAGACTCCTTGCAAAGACAGAGTGGTTAAAACACGGCCACAGTGAAAATTGAGTAACATCTGTTGTTCGAGGTCTGAGGTTTTTCTATTATTCACAGGTTACTGTTTACCAAGTTTATTCAACAAGTGCCTCATCAGACAAAGTGCCCTTTGTCTTGGTTAATGCAGGCATCCACTTTGGTGTTTCTGAAACAATGCACCATTTCACTCGGGACAGATTACAGGGTTGGTTTTAACAACAAAGGAAGCACTTTAGGCCACTATTTGAACAGTACCACCTGTGGGAACTTGCTCCAGACTCTCCCGATTCAAGATTTAAACTTTGCCCTAGTCACAGGAGAGCTGGTGTGAGTACTTCCAGGAGGGCAAGGACACGATGGACTGTCCCGAAATCCAGACCTTTCTGAGCTGAGTGTCTAGAGAGAAACAGCCTGATCCCCCAGCAGCTGAGACTTGTTATCACAACAAGGCAGAATATTCTTGATTTCACTTTGCAGTGTACACTGGGACCCAGATTAGAGTAGAGTAACTGTTGGGTGCACACAGTGACAGAGAGGACAGGCAGTGTTTTTGCTGTGTGCCTGGACAGGACACAGCTGGCAGAGCAAGCCATTCTAGGTGTGCTCAGTGGCTGCTTTTCTTCATTTCTTGGCTAACTCGACTGAAGGTTGAAGTCCTTCATCCTTTTTGTTGTTGTTTATTTGTGCCCCCCCCAGTGTTATATAAAAGGAGTTTTGGAGGGTAGGGCAAATTCAAGGAAAGAAAGCATCAATTGTTATTCAGGAAAATGAAAAAATAATATAGTTTGGCCCTGGAAATGTGGTGTTCACCATAAATCTGCAGTCATCATTGTCTTGGAATTTTGACTATGCTGGCATTAGACAGGCCACTGACTGTGGCTTGTCCCTTTCTTCCCCTCTGTCTAGCCTGCTCCCACCAGCTGTTAGCAGAAAACAAATGTCACTAATTTTAAGGGAAACGGCTATATTGCATTTCTTTAGTTCACAGTTGACAATTTCATGGGAAATAGGAAAGAGATAAGGGAAAATGATAGAACCAATCACATGATAAAATAGGAGGGTAAAATGCTACTTATTTTATCTTAAATAAATGAAGCAATGAATATTAAAAACAGATGTTACTACCTCTTCTTTCAAGTCCTGCATGGTACCAGAAATGGTAGAGGGATGAAACCCAAAGCTCTATCTTCTATATATCTATGTATGTATCTATGTATCTACGTATCTATTTATCATCTATCTATCTATCTATTTATCATCTATCAATCTATCTATCAATCATCTGTCTATCACCTATCTATCTATCTATCTATCTATCTATCTATCTATCTATCTATCTATCTATCTATCTTCTATCCATCTATCTATCATCTAGTTTGGTCTTGTTCCATTATTCTCTTGTCAGATTTCAAGGGCCTCGTTACCTTTGAGTTCAGACAAGAACAAATTTTCATCCATTTTACCACATTTTTTGAGCATTTTTAAACACTAGCTGAGTTATGAGTCATTGCCAAGCTTTGCGGCATCATTGTACCAAGAGCACATAACATGTTGTCTACCTGTCGATGTAAATTATTGCCTGCATGCAGAACTCCAGGAATGATTTGGCTTCCTGCCCACGCAAATGACTTCTCATCCTTCAGGTTTCAATTTAATGCCAGTGTGTACTATAAGATGTATGTTCAATCCTACAAATGACTTGCATGTGAATTCCAATTTCAGAAAACCTGGGCTGAATTTTAAAAGAAAACATTTGGGATCTATTGCAGGAGAGGTGGTTGTGTGCTAGGTGCATTCTAAATTGGTTGCAGAATCAAGATACTGATAGAACTGAGGGACTATAATGACCTAGGAAAGGAGGGAGGGAAGGAGGGAGAGAGGGAGGGAAGGAGGGAGGGAGGGA
>CABHPH010153528.1:15477-40076 GCA_902168325.1 Peromyscus nudipes
TTTTCAACTTATATTTCTAAAGATGTAAAAGATACATTGTCTTCTTTTTTAGTTACAACTTTCCCTTTCAATTTGTCAACTATTATCTCCAGACCCCTGGCTTAGTGAGTTCATTCAAATGAGAAGGCTGTAATGTCTTGAACAGGAAGGTAAGGATTCAGAGAGAAGGCTGTAATGTCTTGAACAGGAAGGTAAGGATTCAGGGAGAAGGCTGTAATGTCTTGAACAGGAAGGTAAGGATTCAGAGAGAAGAGTGTAATGTCTTGAACAGGAAGGTAAGGATTCAGAAAGAAGGGTGTAATGTCTTGAATAGGAAGGTACGGATTCAGAAAGTATTTGTTACATAGGTAGAATCTTGGTTTAGTGAGGGTTTTTAATGCTGTGATAAAATGCTATGACCAAAAGCCAATTGAGTAGACAACTGTTTCAGCTTACAGTTCCATATCACAATCCAACACTGAGGACAGTCAGGGCAGGAACCTGGAGGCAAGAACTAATGCAGAGGCCATGGAGAAGTGCTGCTTACTGGCTTACTCCTCATGGCTTGCTCAGCCTGCTTTCTTATAGAACCCAGGACCACCAGCCCAGGGATGGCTCCACCCACAAGTAAACTGGGCCCTTCAAATCAATCATCAGTCAAGAAAATGTGCCACAGGCTAATCTGGTGGGACTATTTTCTCAATTGAGGCTCCCTCTTCCAAAATGGCTGACTCTAGCTTCTGTCACAAATCTACTCCTAGCACAGACCAAAAAGGTACTTTAAACTTCCTTCTCTCTGTTACTGGATGAAGATCTATGTGAAATATATTATTACAAATGTGTTCCAAGTTTATCCGACTAAAATACTACCAAATGAAAAACTTACACGTGAAAACATTTATTTCTGAAGGTTCATTTAAATAAAAAGGGTCAAAGAAAATAAAAACTAAACAACAACAAAAAATACTGTCAAAACATGTGAATACCCATGAAAAGTGGATCAAAATACAGGCTGCTTTGCGGGCAAAGAAAGCTGTAAAAATGAATGGAAAGAGACTGTGTTCCCCTGTCTCATAGTAGCAAAGCTAGAGTGCCCCTGCTCCAGAAGCCCAGCAAGGACAACAGCACAGGCATTCTCCTCTACTAGAAGCTGGGTATCTCCTGGAAAGACATCAGCTACTTCTGCCTAACCACACAGATAGTAAACATCCTCACACTGTGCCTACTTAGGCCAATTTTATTTTTAGAGACTTCTTATTCAACTGTAGAACAGAGCCAACAATGTGAAATAGCATTTAAAGCACTGTTTTTTCTTAACCTTGAGGAGAAAAAATGTTAAAATTATATACCTATTCTTCCTAATTTTATGTTGGTTTTCCTTCTAGTAGAAGGCTCATTTGAAGCTTGATTAGTGATGTAGAACTCGGTAAATTACCAATGAATCCTGGGTCGTTATTTTGTTCACTCACTGTGATTCTGTTTAGTTGCTGAGAATATGGGACAAAATCGGTTGATCCATATCATAGTAAAATCTATGGACCAAGAAAGAGACACTGGGGATAAGATGCATTTTAGAACTGTCACTTAGAAGCTGAGGTCCTGCCTCTAATCTCTAGCACTTAGGTAATGTTTTCTGCTTTGTTATATACTGCCACTAGCCTTTCTTGTTTATGTTAGCCTCTGGCACAAGATTGAAGATAAGCTTTCATAATGATAAAGGCCATACCCATCACTGGTTTTATATGCTAGACTTTCTATATGTTGGACTTTTTTATGCTAGACTCTGATACATGGCCAAGGCATCTTTGTGGTTTTAGCTTTTCATCTTCATACAAAGGATTTAAGTCAAGTCCTGCTATGGTATCAGTAACATCTTCCTTGGCTATCAATCAATGTCTACAGAATTGTAGAACTGAAAGTTATATCCCTTATAATCAGCCTTCTTCCTTCCCAGACAAGAAAACCATCACTCAGAGGAATTAGATATTTGGCCCAAAGTCAGACTGAAGACTCATAGCTTTTGAACATCAGGAAAGAGTTCATCTTATATTTGAGTCAACTCTGGCCCAGACACCTGGTATCTCTTGGCATGATGCCTTAACAAGGATCATAACCAATGAATGGACATTTGTGGTTTATTCAAATTAAGATAAATCTCACTCATCAGTTGACAAAAGGTAAATTAATTTCTAAGTATAATTTTTAGACACCAAACACTTGGGTGGAAATAGAGAAGCAAGATCAGTAGCAGAGGAGGAGATGCCAAGTTTTCTAACAAAGTCTCTCTGTAAGGGTTTAGCAAATGACTGAAGGATCATTTAATTACTTTATTCACCCATGCGTGCACATATGTGAACACAGCAATACATCTGGCAGCCTCCTTCCAAAGAGTTGAAAAAGAGTCATCAAATTCTCTAAAACATGGCTGCCAGGATTTTTCAAGTTAAAGGAATGTGACCGAAATGGTCTTGACTGCGTTGTAGAAATAATTGCTTTACCTTTGCATTTGACAAAAATGTTTGCTGAATTTATTGATGTAGAAGTAAGTAAAACACACTTTGGGGTAAGGGCCTCTAAGCTAACAAAAAACTGAACTATTTTATGGCAGAAGAGGAGATTTGTAATAGATACTAGCAACATTGCTTTCCTTTTCGAGACCATGGCAGTCTCTGGAATTTCTTGACATCTCATTAAGGTAAAAGTGGAGATGGAGAATTGAAGCTTGGAATTCCTTTCTCACAGAGTTCCCCAAAGAAGATAAAAGGGTAAGAGGACCAGAATAGAAAGCAAGCTGAAGTAAATACCACTTGTATGCAGCAATGCTAATCATTTTTATTCCTGCTGTATGTACAAAGATATCCATTCCTCCAGAGTGTCTGAAAATTCAAAGTTGCATCTTTGCAATCTTGATAAGATTGAGATAAAATTATTCATTCACTTTTTTCTGGACTTTCTCCCTTCAAAACCATAGCTTGGTATCAACTCTATTTACACGGTACATGTTAGATGGCCCTTTCATCCTTTTCTGTAAAAAAGGAGAAATAGATGAGCATTTTTTTCAAAGTGTGAGGGTAAATGAGGATGGAATGGATTTTTATTTCTAAGAAGAAAAGTAAGAATAGCTTGTCCTCCTACTGTAATTATTTTTATTGAACTATAATTTACATGTAATAGAAATCATAGCCTTTAAGAAAATCATAATGGGCCAGGCGGCGTTGGCACACACCTTTAATCCCAGCACTCGGGAGGCAGAGCCAGGCGGATCTCTGTGAATTTGAGGCCAGCCTGGTCTACAGAGCGAGATCCAGGACAGGCACCAAAACTACACAGAGAAAGCCTGTCCTGGAAAACTAAAAAAAAAAAAAAGAATTCATTATATACAAGTAATCTCCAACTCAGAAAGTTTTGGTTCAGTGTTTGGGCAACAAATTTGTCAGTTTACAACATTATATAAATAGGACCATATAGTGCGTACTCTTTTCAAAGTTTTTTGGGTTGTAAATTCTGTGGGTATGAATGTTTGTATATGCACCATATACATGCCCAGTGCTGGTGGAGGTCAGAGAGGGATCAGTTTTCCTGGTCCTGGAATTACAGATGGCTGTGAGCCAGTATGTGTGTGCTGAGAACTGAACCGGAGTCCTCTGCAAGGGCAGTGAGCACTCTTAGCAGCTGAGCCATCTCTCTAGCCCCAGTATATACTATTGATCTTGCTTGATGCAATGCTTTTGAGACCCACCACTCTTTTTGTGTTACTAAGTTAAATTCCATTGAATGGATATACCACAATTTCCTTTTCCAGTCTCATTTTGATGGCCATTTGAGTTGATTCCAGTTTGAGACAATCATTTTAAAAAGTATACTACAGATATGATCATATAAGATTTTACCAGCATGTGTTTACATCTCTTGTGGGAATATCTTCAATAAACTGCCAAGCCACTGTTTGCTATATGGTTTCTGTGGTTTTTGTTCATTCACCAAAATCCATTATTATCATGTCTTTCTAATTTTTGCCATTCTTTTACCTGCATTTCTTTGGTGCACCATTTCATAGACATATTGATTATTTATGATTTTTTGCTGCCTTATGACCTAGTGTGTGGTCTATTTTGGAGATAATTCTATATACTTCCCCAAAGAATGAATATTCTACAATAATTTGATATAACATTCTATAAATATCTACATGCGACAAGAACTTAATCTATGCAGACTTTCTACCTGTCACAGAAAGAAGACAACCATAAACTCCTAGAAATAACAAACAGGAGACATCAGATGACAGGACTGTCAGGGGCGGATAGGTGCGTTGGTCCACTGATGGACCTACAAGCAATGGGCATTATTGGGAGGTGGTGGGAATTTTGGACAGTAGGGCTTGGTTAGAGGTACAAGGTCACTGCAAATGTGCACTCAGGTGATGCATCTTCTCTTGGTCCAGTTTCTAAGCTTCCTGGCTGCCAAGAGGCAAGCATTTCTGCTCCCCCACATTCTTCCTCCATAATGTTCTGCCTCAAAATAGGCCCAGGGACTATGATTCCAGGCAACTGTGGATTATAATCACTAAAAGAGTATCCAAAATAAAATAAACCTTTTCTTCCTTGAGTTTGTTTTTCAGATTTTTTTTAAATCTCTCACAGTAATTAAAAACACAGTACCCAAGGGCATCTAGAGTGTCATTTTTTTGTGATTTCTGGGGAATTGTTTTTTATAATTTTTTTGTTCATAACTATTTCGGTTAATTTTTATGAGGTGAAATTTATGCATTTCATTTTTTGCATGTATATGTTCAGTTGTTCAAGCATCATTTGTTGAAAAGACTGATTCACGTTATTACTTTTGTTACTTTGTCATGTATCAGCTGTCCGTATTTGTGTGGTTCTATTCTAGACTACCCTACTAATCAATCTTCTTTCATTGACAAAGCAGTGTCTAGATTATTGTAGTTCTGTAGCATCTTTAGGTCAAGTAGTGCCAATCATCCATCCTTTCTCTTCAATATTGTTTGGCTATTCTGGATAGTTACTTCTTTATAAAAACACCAGAATCAATGAGTCAGTGTGTTGCTATTCACAAAATAACTCACAGGGCTTTAGATTGGGTTGTATCAGTTTTGTAGGTAAAGATGGGAAAGATGACATCTTGACAGAATAGAGCTTTCCTGTCCATGAATATGAATTATCAGTCCATTTCCTTAGTTCTTCGGAGGTGGACTTTGTTTTAATTTTCCTCACATAGCACTTAAGAATGTTTTGCTAGATTTATTCCTAATTATTTCATTTTTGGATATGCTGATAAAGTTGTGTTGTGGGGACTTTTATTTCAAATTCCTTTTGTCTATTGTTTATTTACAGAAAGGTAATTGAATTTTGCTTATTAACCTTGTGTCTTGCAACTGATCAAAACTGCTTAGTAATTCCAAAAGGTTTTTGTCAATTCTTTCAGGGTTTTTTTTTTTCAAGATTTATTACTTAATTAATGTATATGAGTGCTCTATCTGTATGTATGACTTTATGTATTCCCAGAAGAGGGCATCAGATTCCATTAGAGATGGTTGTGAGCCACCATGTGGTTGCTGGGAATTGAACATGAGGTCCTCTTGGAAGAGCAGCCAGGCCAGTGCTCTTAACTGCTGAGCCATCTCTCCAGCCCCAGGTTTCTTATGTATATACTATCATGTCATCTGGGAACAAAGGCAGTTTAATTTACCCCTTCCTAATCATATACCATTTACTTCCTTTTCCTTACTGAATTTTCTGGGACTTCTGATAAGACATCAAAAAGAAGTGCTTAAAGGAATTGTCCTTGTATAGTTTCTTATCTTAATGAGAAATCTACTATGAAGTATACATTTAGTGTGGCCTTATGTGAATTTTCTTTACTTGCTATGCTCTCTCTATTCCCACTTTACAAAGTGTTATTCGATGAATGGGAATGGTGTTTATGCATTGATATGAATGGGTAATTTTTATTCTTTTAGCCTGATAATGTTATGGATTAAATTAATTGATTTCAAATGCTTAACTAACCATGTATACCTGAAATCAAATAATTCCACATTGTCATCATGCCTAGTTCCTATTATTGAATTCAATTTTCCAACCTTTTGTTGGGAAATTTTGTTTGTATTTTTATGAGATTGTCACTGCAACAAATAATGCTGAACTAGCCAGGTGATGGCGGCGGCGGCGGCGGCGGCGGCGGAGGAGGAGGAGGAGGCGGCGGCGGCGCTCGCATTTAATCCCAGCACTTGGGAGGCAGAGGCAGGCGGATCTCTGTGAGTTCGAGGCCAGCCTGGACTACAGAGTGAGTTCCAGGAAAGGCTCCAAAGCTACACAGAGAAATCCTGTCTTGAAAAACCAAAATAAAAAATAAAAAAATAATGCTGGACTCATATAAGCAATTCACAAGGGTTTCAACTCCACTTTCTGGAAAGATTGTAGAGAAGTGATATAACTTCTTCATAAATAGTTCACAGAATTTATCAGTAAACCTGTCTGGTCTTGGTGCTTTAGAGAACAACTTCTTGGACAGCCTAGTTTTCCTTGTTTGTCCGAGTTTTGTAGATAATATCTTTCAAGGAATTGATCTATTTCATCTAGGTTATCAAACTGGTAGACAAAGAGTTGTTCAAAATCTTCCTTATGTCTAAGAGATTTCTAAAGCATTCCCTTGTACATTTATGATATTAATAATATTTTGTCTTCTCTTTTTCTCAATTGAATTTGTAAGGGGTCTATCAACTTTATTGATCTTTTCAAGTAGGCAGCTTTTGGTTTCTTTGATTTTTCTCAATTGATTTGCAATTTTTCAATTTCATTGATTTAAACTCTGTTTTCTTTACTACACTTACTTTTGATTCATTTGTTCTTCTTCTTGTTTCCTAGAAAGTAAGGTGCTTATGTTATTGATTTGACTCTTCCTTCTTTTCTAATGGGCGTTATTGCCATCAGTTTCTTCCTAAGTATCACTTGAACTCTATCCCACCTTCTCTGTTCCTTCATTTTGTTTCATTTAGTTCAAAGTAGCTTCACTGTTTCTACTAATTTCTCTTTGTTTTTCAGTGCTATTTGAAGTATGCTGTTTAATCTTCAAATATTTTAAGATCGTCTCCATTAACTCTTTTTTTATTGTCTGGGAATAGATATTGAATGATTTCTTAAAACAAAACGAAACAAAAAACCAAGAAATCTTGTTAAAGTGTGTTATGGCCACATTGTGATTTGCTTGTTGAATATTTATTCTGGTGTTGTTGAATGAACATACTACAGTTACCAATGATATCCAGTTGATTAAAGGTGATATCCCATATTACTCCTTGAAATTCTATATAATGGAGTTGATTGCTGTATTTCTCGCTAAAACTATGTCCATTTGGCTTATATTTTGATATCATCATTGCATGCATGCACATTAAATAATCTATGCTTTTTGAAATTGGCATCAGTCTTGTATTTCTTTTTTTCTTCTGAATGTTTCTTTATCTGAAGTCTATACTATCTGAAATTTAAAGTTAATGCTTGCTTGCTTTAATTAGTTTTATTGTGGTACCTTTCTCCATTCCTTTACTCTTAATCTATATGTATCTTTATATTTAAGATAGATTTATTATAGAATATGAGTAGTTAAATGTTGGTTTTTGATCCACCCTTATAACATTTTTAAAAAAGAATATTTATATATTTGTAAATATTAAAACACTACAAAATATGTAATATTTAAATATAACCTTAAATGAATAGTAATATGTTTGGATTAATATGTACCATGCTGATTATGATTTTTCTTTGTTGCTGCTGTTTTTGATCCTATTTTGTTTTATATTCTTTTTCTTCCTTTTGTAGTGTTTATTGAGCATTTTATGACTCCATTTTCTCTCCATCAGAAAATTAATTTTAGTTTTCAAAACCGTTTTTATTATTTAGCCTAGAGTTCCCAATGTCCATTTGCAGTCAGTAAAAATCTGCTTCAAATATGAGGCGGGTCCTAACTGCTCCCTCCTGCCCATCATATAATCATTATTAATTTCCTTTACACATACTTTCTAATCGTCGCGTGTGCTGTTGCCCTTGCTTTGAAGTTTTTGTTTTCTTAAATCAAAATGAGAATAACCAACAGTTAAGAGTGATTGCTGCTCTTCCAGAGATACTGGGTTTGAGTCCCACATCACTCAGCTCTTGGCCTGTGACTCCAGCTCCAGGGGCCTCTGATGCCCTCTTCTGGCCTTCACAGATACACTCACAACTGTGATATACACTCGAAGACACACACTCAAATACACATAAGGATAACTTTTTATAAAATAAATATTAAAATAAGAAGAATGGAAGTTTATGCTTTACTTGTATTTTTGCTTCTCTGATAGTCTTTGTTTCCCGAAGCAATGAACTCCTACCTATGTTACTGGTTTCCTCTTAGAGGAACTTCTTATTAATACTCCCTTTAAGCAGGCCTACTTGCAACAAGTTTCCAGATTTTTTTTTTCTGAGCAAGTAATTCTTTCCTTATTTTTCCTTTTCTGTTTGTTGGTGGTCATGGAGATGGGTGGGTCGGGGGAGGTTTGAGGGTAGTTTTCTGTGTACAGCACAGGCTGACCTCATACTCATCGTAGAGCTCAGGCTCACTTCAAACTGGAGATTCTTCTGCCTCAGGCTCCCAAATGCTGAGGCTGCATGTGTGTGCTACCATACCTGGCTCTTCCTCATGTTTTTTTCAAGACAGGGTTTCTCTGTGTAGTTTTGGAGCCTGTCCTGGATCTCGCTCTGTAGACCAGGCTGGCCTCAAACTTGCAGAGATCTTCCTGGCTCTGCCTCCTGAGTGCTGGGATTAAAGGCGTGCGCCACCGCCGTCCAGCTTTCTTCCTCACTTTTAATGACCAATTTCTGTATATATTGAATTCTAAGTTGCTGACCTTCCCTCTGAACAGTTCAGCTATTTCATTGTACCCTTGTCTTGTTTTCATGCAGTTTCTCACAATTTAAATAGCATTCTTACATTTATTCTTCTATAGACAAAGTGCTTTTCCGTCTGGCTTCTTTCTGAATTTTTTTCTTTGTCACTGACCATCTTTGATTGGAACATCATATTCCTAAATGTAGCATTTGGTTTTGCTTTTAATCAGCATTGCTTCTGTTCCCTCCTTTCCTCTTCCTCTTCTCCTGGAGTTCCATGCTATATGAACTACACCTTTTGTTAAATAGTTCTTGAATATCCTATTCTATGTTTTTTACTTCTTTTTTTTTTCAAAGTTTTGTGAATTCCCATTGTCATATTCTTAATACCAGAGATGCTTTCTTCAGCCACATTTAATCTTCTGGTAAGATCATCGAAGCCATTCTTCAATTCTGGTATGTTTATTGAAAGCCTTCTAAGATTCCTTTTTCTTCTTTTTTTAGAATTTTCATTTCTTTTTACCTCATCCACCTGGTCTTACATGTTGTCTTTTTCTGTCACAGCCCTTGGAATACTAATCACAGTGATTTTAAATTCAAACTCTGATAATTCCATTTGTGGATCGAGTTCTAATACATTTTTTCGGTCCCTGAACTGGTTTTGTCCTTCAGGATGCCTTGTGACCTTTTGTCAAAAGGCAGAGCTGATGCAGTGGCTAAGAGAAGCTGCAGTACGTGGTCTTTAGTAAGGTGTGTGGGGAGGAAATGTGCTCTGTAGTCCTATGATGAGAATTCTTAGTGAGCCGGTACCTCCATGTCGTTAATTCCTCAGGCACATCTGTTTCTCCTTTTATTTATCCCCAGCCATGACTCAGGATGAGGCACAGAGGGTAGACTTTATTATTCCCTGCTTCTGCATGGAAGGCTGGAGAGGACTGCAGATGGGTATGTCTATCCATCTCCTCTCATGTCAGTTTGATGCTAATAAACCCAGCACACTGGGCGTGTTAAGGGGGAGAGAATGCCTTCCCATTTCTAAATGAGTTCTCTGCACCCAGAAGACTATGGAGATTGTTCTCTGGTCTCCATTGTGAGATCCCCATGGAGCTTCCAGAGATAAAACAAGTGTGAGATTCCCTCTATTGTAGAATTCACCAGTTTTTATATTTCCAATTTATGTACTCGGAAACCCCCAAATCTGTTAAGTGCAACACAGGTTTCTCTAGACTGATTCCACAGAACTTTCAGTTCCGGTAAGTTATAATTTTCTGTACCCTCTTGTCTGTTTCTCCAATTGGTATGTTGGAAATGATAAGGGTGAGGGAAGATCTCTCTTTTGATGAGCCTCAAGTTTGTTACTTTTTCAGTTTGTACAGATATATATATATATATATATATATATATATATATATATATATATATTAGAATGGAGTAGCAACTTTGAAGCACTTCAACATGTTAGATGTAGACTAGAACACTCTTGTTTTTAATCCATCTGTGTCTTTATCCTTAAAGTATATTTCTTCTAAATAGAATATGATGGGTTTTGCTTTTTATAATCAAGTCTGTAATCACTGCCTTTTAATTGGAGGGTGCAGTCCTTGAACATTTAATGTAATTATTGATATGGTTGACTTTAACTAGGATCTTGCTACTTTTTGTCTCCTTGGCCTGTCTGTTCTTTGTGTCTCCCATCCTTTCATGCTACTTCATTCCATTGCCGCCTAGGCTCTTTACCTTCATTTCCTCATGTTCTGTTTGCAGTGGCTCCTGTAGGGATTGAAAGATACATCCTTAAATTATCCCAGCCTATACTGAATTAGTATCATATCATCTCACATATCATAATTTTTCTGTTTAGTTCTATTGTTCTTTGTGCTATTGTTGTACATTTTGTTTTTTGTATCTTTTAAATTCTACAATATGTTGCCTTTGCTGTTGTTGTTTTAAACACCTAATAGCTTGTTCCCCAAATTAAAAAAGGAAAGAAAAAGAGTATTTATACCTGTTACTTTCAGTGCCTTCTAGTTCTTTTGTTGATCTGAATTATTTGGCAATATCTCCCTAAATCTAATAAATTTAACCTAAAACTTCCTGAAGTGTGGATTTGTTGGCTATGAATTTTCTCATCTTTCATATTTGTAAAAATACATTCATTTTATCCCACATGTCTAAGGATACAGAATTCTAAACTGACAGTTATGTTTTCTGTCATCAACTAATAAAGGTTACTCCCTTGTTTTCTTGCTTCAGATTTCAAAATTAGTTGCCATTCTTTTTCGGATTTTTGATCTGTGACGTTCTTTCCTTTGATGGCTAGAAGAACTCTCCCCTTAAGATTTGTCTTTGGTGCTTTGATTGTGACAAGTCTCGACACTATTTTCTTTGAATTTTGAGATTTGGTAAGCTTCTTGGATGTGGAGTTGATATTTCAATCAAATTAAAAATAGCTCTTTGCCAGGGTTTCTCTGGTATTTTTAAGTATCTTCTCTCTTTGACACTCCATTATACATATCATATCACCTGATACTATCCTAAGGCCATTGAAACGCTGTTTCCTTAATCTTTCTTCTCTCAGCATATCAATTCAAATCATTTCTATTGACATATACTCAGGCTAACTAATTATTCTGGTAAACTCATTCAGTCATTGTTTAAAATTCAAATTATGTGTTTTTCAGTTCAACTTCCATATGGTTCTCTAGACACACTATTTCTCCCAATATCCCACCACTCCATCTCTATCTTTTCATATATTTATTGGTATGTCATTAGTTATTAAAATCCATTAATTCTAACAATAAGACATTAATAGATCTACTTCTATTAACCTTTTCTGCTCTATGTTACCTATATTTTTTCTCTTTCATGCCCAGTGATTTCTGATTGAATAGTGGGAATTATGAATGAGAAGTTTTAGATACTATGAATTTATTACATGTCTCTAAACTTTGAAAAGCTTAGCTCCACCAGGCAGCTAAATTGCTAGAAAGTACTTTTATTTCTAAAGAATCTTGGTTTGTTGTCTTTCTTGGAGCAGGTATAGTTCAATTTTGTTTTTAGTTCAAGAGCATAGTCATTAGTTCTTAAACTTTTTTTTCATAAATCATAGCCATTCCCAGGTTTTAATGGAAGCTCTGGCATTTGTATGTCACTCTAATTTGGAATCTAATTGCTGTCTCATGGAAAATAGGCAGTTTCTGAACCTTCCCCTGAGCTTTCAGTCTTCCAGCTATTGCTTTTTATTGGGATCCGAAGAGTCTTGCATCACACAGATACAGTTCAGAATTCAGCTAAGAATTTGAGCATCATAGCCTAGCCAAGTTGATGCATTGTATTAACAATGTTACCTACTTCAACTAGTAGTCAAATTTTAATTTAAAATTCTTAACTACTTGTAAAAATATTTTTAACCTTAATGTGGTGGTTTAAATGAAGATGGCCCTCATAGACTCATAGGGAGTGGTATTACTGGAGGTGTGGCCTTGTTTGGAATAGCTGTGGCCTTGTGGGAGGAAGTGTGTCACTGGGGGTGGGCTTTGAGGTTTCAGAAGCTCAAGCCAGGCCCAGTGTCAACTCTCGCTTCATGCTGCCTGAGGATCTGGATATAAAACTGTCAGCTACCCTTCCAGCACCATGTCTGCCTGTATGTCATCATGCTTCCTACCATGATGATAATGGACTAAACCTCTGAACTGTATGCCAGCCCCAATTAAATGCTTCCCTTTATACGAGTTTTCATGGTCATGGTGTCTCCTCACAGTAATAAAAACCCTGAGACACTTAATAATCACAATAATTATAGTTTTCCTTTTAGTCATTTCCCCCTGATCTCCAGAGATAATTGCTTTGTTGTACATATATTCATTTCATTGATTTGTCTTATCACTTCAACTTGACTGGATGCTTCTTAAGACTAGAAACCTATATTATTATAACATGGTACATTGTAGCAGGTGGTAGGTGGTAAATAAACTTGTTTGGGAAGATGGTAACTGTTGGGTTCTCTTCCTATGACAGCATATGGTGAACTCTGATGATATTGGAAAGTGCTATGTAGGCTGCTGGGGGAGGAAATGCATGAGCAGTTCTTTCCCAGCTGCAAAACAAACTACAATGGCAACGCTCTAGGCAGGCTGCGCCTACTGTTGCGGTGGTGTCATGACGGTTATGGTGTCACCTAACCATAGTCTCTGACAGCACCAAGGTCCACTTCACAGGAGGGATGTCAAGTCTAATACAATAAACCCACTCAAAAACCAACAGGGAGGAGGTCTTAGACCCTCAAAAGGATTGAATTGCTGTTGCTTATCTAAAGTGACATGATGTCAAACTGCCCTTCTAAACATCTAGGTTTATACTCAAAGATGAATGCTACCCTTGGCCTTAACCAGAGCAGCTTTCTTTACAATAAATGGCGATCAGTGCAGAAACTCTGGGATGCTCGAGGTGCGGCAAAAAAGGGGGAAATCTGAGTGCTCAGCCGTAAATGGGACATGGATATCGTTCCCTTTAAGGCTCAGGAAATATTGCAGAAGAAGGGCTGGAAAGAATGTCACAGCCAGAAGGTAAGGCAACGGACAGAGAAATGCTACCTTCTGGCATGACACAGGCCTTGCAACCATGAACTCACAGAAGCTAGAGTGGCTTGTACCGAGCCTGACAAATCTGGGTCTGTCGACAGCCAATCAGGGATAGGAAGGGGCTCATGAAGTCCTAAACCTCCTTGTTGAATTATTGGCTACTGGTGAATTCTAGGGGAAGGAGTCATTGTCTTGACTTGTATACCCTCTTTGGAGCCCACCCCGACTCATCAGATAATTTCATACCTGTGCTAGTCACTACTCTGTTGCTGTGAAGAGACACCATGAGCAAGGCAACTTTTATAAAAGAGAGCATTTAATTAGGGCTTGCCTACATTTTTAGAGGAAAGTCCACGATCATTCATGGCAGAAAATGTGATTCCAGGCCGGGAAGTAGCTAAAAGCTTTACATCCTGATCTACAGATAGGAGAGAGAGAGAAAGAGAGACAGAGAGAGAGAGAGAGAGAGACAGAGACAGAGAGAGACAGAGAGAGAAACAGAGAGAGAGAGAGAGAGAGAGCTCCATCCAACTTGGTCTTTTGAAACCTCAAATCCCATTCCCAGTGACACACTTCCTCCAACAAGGCCACACCTCCCAATCCCTTCCAAACAGTTCTACCAACTGGGGACCAAGCATTCAAATACATGAGCCTGTGGGAGCCGTTCTCGTTCAAACCACCACAACATATGTGGCTACAAAAATGGCCCTGGTTACACCCAGTGGGTAACAAAACAAAATGAAAAGTCTTGAGCATGGGAAAAGGACTTGTAGGGTGGGGTGGGGGTGTTAACAGTGGTAAGAGTGGAGAATGTAAGAGGGGAGTAATCCAAACGCATTGTCTGTGTATGAAATTGTCAAAAATACATTTAATTAGAAAATAAATTAATTTACACTTACCTTCAGATATACTTTCATAGAATAAGCTCTGACTTCTGTATGTTTGAAGACATACTTTCAATTTTAAAATTTAGAAATAACAAGGGACTTGGAAAGCTGCTCAATGGTTCAAAGCACTTGCTGCTCTAAGTGTAGTTTCCGGAACCCACGGGGTAGCTGACAAGCGGCTATAACTTCAGTTCCAGGGGATCCAATGCCCTCTTCTGACGTCTGCAGGCACTTCATGCACCAGATGCACATAAATGCATGCAGCCAACATACTTAGACAAATAAGAATAAATAAATATTTTAAAATGAAAGCAAATAATAATGTTCACTATTTTTGTTTCCATGTGTGTGCGTGTGTGTGTGTGTGTGTGTGTGTTCAGAAATGAACTGTAAACTGATGACCTGGAAGTATTTTAACATCTTAATTGTAATCTCAAAGTCATTTTTGTTGTAAACCTAGGCAGGCGCAGTTTTATACATTCTACTCTCACCAAGAAGGCTAGCAGTGAAATATTTCCTTTCTTATAAAAATCCATCGCTTCCTAAGCAAAGTTATTTTGTTTCCTTTATCCTTTAAAAACTATCGTCACTTTTGCCCTTTAGTCTTTTGAACAAATAATTTAAACTTTGAGGCAACAGAGGGTATTAAAACTGGGGAGCACTGTGGAGAAATTGTCAGTCACATATAGAGCCTGTGGGGGTTGTGCTTTGTGCTGTCAGTGGTCCCCAGCAGACCCAGGGAATATCAGTCTTAGTCGACTTCGGATTGCTCTGAAGGGATGCTCCAACTCCAGCATTGCCACAAGCCAACAATGCATCTTTTGTAGAATACAGTTTTCCCTTTGCTGCCCCTGCTTGGGATAATCAGATCTAGCATTTTATAGGGAGCCACCCGAGGGCTCTCCTCCACATTTTAATGATGGCTTGCCTCATATAATTTATCTGTAATTAAATATATTCTATGTAACTAAAGAACAGACTCGGACAGAGATTATGGCTTTGGTGTGGGAGCTGGAGAGAACTGTTTCCAATCACAGATATTTCAGAGCTGTGTACTTTCTTACTCTCATTTTGGCTTAGGTTTTCCAACAAACTTTGGAACCCTGCTTTATTTCTTTGTTTCTTGATATTTAATTTTTTCCCCCAAAGGAGAAGCCAATTTCAAGAGTCTTTGAAAAAGGATATGCATATATTTAAAAATATACCTTTTTATAGAGAATTTAAAATTGACTGAATGTAATGAAATGGACTGACTTAACATCTGCCATAAAATTCAGTTAACCTCAAAGTCACTAAATCCGATGTCGAAGACGAGTTAGCATAATCCTACGTAAAAATTGTGTTTTACACCTCATTAGATTTCATTGATCTCAATCATGGCTATATATATGCTACAGATTAGCTCAAACGGGATTTAGAATTTGAGGGGGTTCCAGCTTTATATTCTGTAGACTCTAGAATGTCTTTATAATTACTTGTCTCCTGATAGATTAAGAATCATTGTTCATTGAAGAGATTAAACATTACTCTACTTTTGAGGAGATTAGGTTCTCTCAAAGAGTGAAAAACTGGAGTGATTAAAAAATGAAAGCTTATACCCTGCCTGAAATGTAATCCTGCATGCAAAGGAGCCAAGAGCAGAGAGTGCAACTTAATGAATATGGCCCAAATGACATTTTCGTGTGTTCTATCATGTTGGGAAACAGAAATTACATTTATTTTAACACCCATATCAAATTTTAGCAAGTTTGGGACTAATTTAGAAGGAATCTTGGTTTACTTCTACATCAGGTTTTGCTCATTCAGAACTCTTAGACCTGAGAAAGACCCGGCTTCCCCAGGACGTACCCAACCCTGAGACAGCCACAGAAATCTGTTTCCACAATTGCAGTGCTGGGGCTTCTGCATACCTTTGCTGTCGTCACAGACTTACATTTAGCCAGCAAACCCACTATATTTATTCATTTATTATATTTCTTTATATATTCTATAACATTTAGGGATGACTGTCTTATGCTTAAATGTGAGTTTCATCACCAAATGCAGGCTCAAGACTGACAGGTTAGCTCATCTCTATCTTAAACCCAGATCTGCCTGTGGTACTTAAAAACAAAAACAAATAAACAAAAGCTAATGAAATGGAATTCTTGGGCTCAAATTTTTAAGAGGAAGATGAACCTAATTATCATACCATATTTATTCCCGCTCCCCCTCTGGGGACTATTCTTTCCATTCTTGCCTATCCTCAACTCAGCTCCAGAAGAAAAAAAGTGTGAACCATGGAGATGTGTATCAAAAAGACAGCCTGGCATCTACCAATACAATTTTTCTTTTTTCTTTTCTTTCTTTTTTTTCTCATAGCAACAGAATTCATGATTTGTGTCTGGGATCATGGCTACTCAGGAAAAAAACCTCCCCCCCACCCCCCCACCCCCCCCCCCCCAGCTTGGCTTGTTTGCATCTAAATGAGAAAGCATTTGGAACCTTCCTTCAGAAAACTTGGGAGCTGGTATTGAAGCTGGAAATACAGCTTTGGTGGTAGAGTGTCTCAAACACACAGAGTCCTGGGTTCAGTTTCCAGCACTGCCAAAAAGAAAGAGAGGTGTGTGTCAGTATGGACCCCTTTCTTTACTATGCTTGTCTTTTCTTAAAATTTATTTATTTTGAGAATTTTGTACATACATACAGTGAAATAATGATCCTATCCATTCCTCATTTCTCCTACTACAACTTCCCCTGCATGTACATTATGTCCCCTCCCAACTCATGTCCTATTCTTTTGTTTTATAACCCATTCAGCACAATTACTATTGCCATTATGTGCGTGAGTATGGAGCCATCCACTGGGAGCACAGGAAACCTACCAGGCCACACCCCCAAAGAAGAGCAATTTTCACTTCCCCACCAGCCTTCAACTGCTGATAGTTTCTCAGGAGTGTGGCCTTCCTCCTGAGCCTTCCTCCTCACCCCCCATTTTTGTCAGAATTTTGGCTGGCTTGGTCTTGTATGGGTCTTGTATAGGTAACTATAGATGCTGTTGGTTCTTGAGTGTGATAATCATGTCGTACCCAGAAACAGCAATTCTGAGCACTCCTCCCATGCTCCAGCTCTCACATCTATTCTGCCTCCTCCTCGGCCATGACAGTCCCTGTGCCCTGTCGGAGGCAGGAGACTGACAAAGATGTCCCACTTGTAGTGGAACATACACCGTCGCTTATTCTCAGCATCTTGAGAACTTGAGTCTTTGTGTTGACTGCTGCTCACTTCAGAAAGAAGCTAGCACAGCCAAGGTTAAGAGCATCACTAATATATGTGAGTATATATGTGAGTAAATCTAAATACATAGAAGGATAATTTAGCAAGTGACCATTTAGCAAAACAACAATAGTGGATTCTATCTACCTTAGGGCTTGTGATCTCCCCAGCCGTATTTGCATTACTAGGCTGAAATTCCTTACTGAGGAGTAGACCTCAAATCTAACCAGAAAGCAGTTGGTTGTCCCCTCACAGTCACACCACTACTGTACCAGTGGGCATATCTAGCCTGGCTGGTCAGATATGTAGCATGCAGGGTCTAGCACTGGGTAAGACCATTAATATTTGTTCTCTCCTAGAACCCTGCATAGTATCTTCTGGCACTAAGAAGGCTAGCCAAGAGGGAGAAAGTTGCTGGTTTGCTCAAGATGATTTCTACATCCTGCATCCAAAGTGAATGGTGTCTTCAGCATTAAGGTCTTACCATGTAGCTACGGGGGGTAGTGGAGAGCAATGGCAGTAGCCTGTGTTGTTTTGGAGACTTCTAGGGCCTCCCTGACCAATGATTCATAGAAAGATATCCCATTTATGGCACTGTGATTTTTGTTTAATAACCAAAGCCATCAGAGAACACCACTGTCCACCCATGCAAGATGGGCCAACATTCAAACTTTAAAAATATATATATATGTATATATTCATATATATATATATATATATATATATATATATATTGAAATTTGCTTACTAGTTAGTGGGTTTCCATAAAGCTTTTTAATATAGCCTTAGCTTGGTTAACCCGCTTCTGTCTCCTGATCTCTCCCATTCCCCTGCCCTACCCTACTTATTCCTTTAATATCCAGTAAATATCTTGGGCTTTTTATTTAAATTTTATTTTTGTATATAGTGTGTATATAGATGTATATGCACATGTGTGTAAAGATCAGAGATCAGTGTTGGGTATCTTGCTCCATTGCTTTCCACCTTGTGTTTTGAGGCAGGGTCACTGAGCCCAGAGCATACCAAACAGATAGACTAGTATAGCAAGCGCCAGGTATCTGCCTGTCCAGTCACTACAGTTACAGACAGAGTGCCACTATGCACAGCTTTTACGTGGGTGCTGAGGATCCAGACTTGAGTCCTGATGCTTGAACAGCCCACTCTTTACTGACTGACTCATTTCCCTGTCCCCTATACTTTATTATCTTATATCTCAGAAGCAGATACGATAGCGAAAGCTGATCAGCTTAAAACAAAACAACAGAACCTTGATGGGTGCACCCATTTCTCAAGTGATCTTGTGTAGTGGGGAGCTCTTCCAGCTTTGACCTTGAAACACAGCCTCACTGAGGCAGCTGGTAACTGCCATGCTTACCTACGTCCTGCTCCTGGGGTGTGGCCGAGATGGGAGCCCTTAAGACCAGAGATCCATCCCAGGCGGCCCTCTTAGTTCCTTGTGATCCTGGATGCTGGATAGCAGATCCAGTCAGAGTTCTCCAGAGAACCCCACTGGACTGCGCCTCACTTCTCCCAGATCCTGTAACCAACCCCTTTACTGGCTGTAAGTTACTCCAAAATAAACCACCTTTTAACTACATGGAATTGCCTTATTAAATTCCCACATTAATCTTGTCTTTGGGCTACCTACTTTTAGAATTCTATGTAGAGAAAAATCAACTTTTATTTTTGTTTCAACCACTATTTTGTGGATGTCTGTTTTCTGTAATCAAACCTGACCCAAACAAGTAAATTTGGTGTTTGTCAAATTTAATTCCAAATTATCACTCACAGGCCATATGCTCAAGGCGTGGTTGCTATCTGATAAGCCTTTCAGAAGCTTATGGATCTTGAGGGCTCTGTCCCAATCATTGGGCTAATTGATGGGTTTATAATTTTGTGCCATCATGGCAACTAAGACCTGCAGCACGCTTGGATAAAGTATGCTACTGGAATCATACTATAGAAGGTTACCCGATTTTCTCTCTTTCTCTCCCCTTCTCTCCTTCCTGGTCATCATGTTCACCAGGTAGGCAGTATGCTTTTTTTTTTTTTTTTTTTTTGGTTTTTCGAGACAGGGTTTCTCTGTGTAGCTTTGCACCTTTCCTGGAACTCACTCGGTAGCCCAGGCTGGCCTCGAACTCACAGAGATCTACCTGCCTCTGCCTCCCGAATGTTGGGATTAAAGGCGTGCGCCACCACCGCCCGGCCTGGAGGCAGTATGCTTTTATTGTTACTCTCCATCATGATGTTCAGCCTTGCCTAGGGTCCACAGTAATGGGGCCCAGCAGCCATGGAAGAAAATCTCTGAAACAGGAAGCCAAACCAAGCCTTTCCTGCTTTGATTTTATAGGCATTCTGAGGGCTGATTTTCAAAGCTTTTCGTCATAGCAACAGAATGCAGACTAACATGCCATGTCTCTTGGAAACATTTCTCCAAAGGTATTAATTGCAGCAACTATGTAAGTCAACCAATTCAACATGTAACTGAAAAGCAAAGCAGTATTTGAAACACTGACCTTTTTAATTGTGATGCTTCAAAAAGATAATTTTATATCCTGTACACCAAATATTATTTATATGAGAATTTCATCTTTAAAATCACTTTGACAAATGATCAATTCTATCTTTTCAGACATCACTGTTAAGAGTGACCACACTGGTAGTGATGGTCATTATGCACTGAGAATACCCCCGCACAGCTTTGTAGTCCAACTTTTCTGTCTGCAATATTATTTTTTAACATAAAATTATGATGGTGACTATGCAGATAAGGTGAAGTAAACAGAAGATTCTGGAACAAATGGTGCCCATGGAGAAGTTTCTTCCTGCAGTAACATTTATGTCTGGAGGATATCTAACTAAAATGTATAAATTAAAATGACAAATTAGAACCTAAAGCACCAGTTAGCATGCAGTATTGTTATAGGAACAATGTACTGAAGGGCTAAGGACTGTAAGGGGTGAATACCGAGGTGAGAGCTGGACGGAGACTATGGAGCTTCCAGAACGTGTTTAACCAGTTTCCCAGTCACTGAAGATGTGCCCCTTTTCCTTTCTGCCTTTATACTTTTTACACTTTTTAATTGTTAGCAGTTTTATACATGGACATAGTGGATTTTAGTTATTTTTACCTCCATCCCCTTCGCCTACTTCCCTCCTTCTCTCTCTAAAACCTTTCTTCCCCCAAAAGTCTCCCTCATACCCTTGTCTTCTTTCTGTGTGTGACCAACTGAATTTAATTAGAATTCCTTGTACGAGCATGGGTAAGAGGTTTTTTTGTTTGTTTGTTTTGTTTTTTTTTCTTAATCGTGGTCACCTACACCATTGAAGAAAATGACACCCTTTCTGCCAGCACCTGGTAACTGCCAATAGTTCCTCAAGGAAGGTTTCCCTCCCGTTCATGTTACAGTGCGATGGGCCCACTCTCGTATAGATCTTATGCAAACAACCAGAGCTGCAGTGAATTCATGAGGTTAGTGGCTCTGTCTCACCCAGCACACATCTTTAGGCTTGCCTTGACGCACAGCACTTCTGACTTTAGAAGACGTCTTTTTGTTGCGTACCTCCCCATCCTCTGGCTCTCTCGTTCTTCTTATTCCCCTCTTCAAAGACAGTCCCTGACCCTTAGACCTCCTCCTCCTCTCTTGCAAAGCAAAAAACCAGTGACTGTCCCAACTGAGGAATCCATGTGAGTGACGCGGCATCTCCGGCTTCCTATAAGTCAAAACTCTTAATCCTAGTCCTTTGGCGTTCGGTTACTATTTCTCTTCCATTTCCCCCTTAAAAACCATCCAAAGCAGCCCACACTAGCCTCTGAATCTAGCTTCTCGCCACTGTGGGCTTTTCTGCATGTTGTTCCATCATGCTGGGATGCTCTGCCTTCCCCTTCTCTCTGGGCAAATGACCTCAAGGCACAGCTCAAAAATTATCTTGTCAGCAGATGCTTCCTTCTCTTCCCTGCTTACTTCGTTCCCAGGCAGTAGAACCTCCCCTTCTCTGAGTGCCTCCAGCTCCTGTGACTGTGTCTACACTATGTACTTACCACATCTTTCTGTGACCCCATTCACTGTGCTGTAGCTATCTTAGAGGCAGCGGCAGTCTCGCTCCAGAGCCCACGATGTGTCCTGGATTTAGTTTTGTGGCCCCTACAGCCACAGACCACGGCACAGAACCTACTAAGAGAAACATAACACAGCGATCACGTCATTGACTATCACATTCTGTAAATAACTCTGGGCAGAAAATATTTGAGGAATGCACCAGAGGATCTGGAAATATTTTCTGGGAAGTAATGACTTTTATTAGGGTAAAACATCACAAGCTTCTAGGATTGGATACATACTAGCTGCCTACCCTAAATATTTTACTTTCAGTGCAAAAGCAAACAGGGGGACCTAGCGTGTGCTGATTTGTATTTCATGTATTTATACTATCTCCCAGATATAACTCATCCATGTATCCTGGTTCCTTTAACTTAAGCATGTGTCCCAGTTTGTTTTCTCCTGCTGTGGTACTTAGGGAGGAAAGGGTTTTTTCGCTCACAGGTCCCAGTCATGATCCTTCACTGATGGAGGGCTGGACAGAAACTCAAGAGAGAAACCTGGAGGCAGGAGCTGAAGCAGAGACCACGGAGGAACACCGCTCACTGGCCTGCACCTCCTGGCTTACTTAGTTGCTTTCTTATATATCCTAGGGTTGCTTGCCCGGGGTTGGCACCACCCAGAGAGGCCCAGACCCTTCCACATTAATCATCAATTAAGAACGCCCCACAGGCTCATCTACCAGCCAACCTGATGGAGGCATTTCTCAACCAAGGTTCCCTCTTCTCAGATGACACCAGCTTGGGTCAAGTTGACGGAAAACTAACCATCACAGCAGGCATTTTTGTTTTTCACATTCAAATTAACAAGCTTGTATTTTCCTCTCTGCTATCTCTTAAATAATTCTGAGTGCCTGTCATTTCCTGGTTATCTCAAGCTCCAGCCGGTCCCTAGTATCATGTTTAAACATATGACCTGAAGCTCACACTCTTTACCCCTTCACCTTTCCCCACCAATCCTCTTCTTGGTAAGACTTGGAATCTTCCATTCTCCTGGTGAACCCTACTTACATGCGAAATGGGTTTTACTGAAGGTTGGGGTCCATAGCACAGGGTACACCAGCAAATGATTGCAATTAGTATTAGACATCCCTTCTAATTAGTGCTGGGCCTTATTGATGTAAAACTCCAACATCCTTTCCCAGCCAAGGACCTTCTCTGGTTTCCATCCTTCCATTGAGATGCTTCAATTTCGCTCTCCAGCCAGCATCTCAGGTTTCTAACAAGTTCACTATACTTCGTACAGAGAATCTTCAATTCCTGACACTTGCAGCATCTCCAAAATGTTTCTGATCATTCTTTGCATCTCCCCAAACTACTAATGAATTCTAAAAAGTAAAAGTTGATCATCTCTAGTCTTCATCAGCAGAAAAAACAACAAAAGCATTGAAATTCTAATTTAATTAAATTCTATATATAATTATATTCCTAATATAACTAAATTCCTCAGCAGAAATCCTCTACCAGCATGTAGAAGAAAAACAGATTTATATGAATATACAAATTAAGCCCCTGGAGGTCATGAATCATACACACACACACACACACACACACACACACACACACACATACACTATAGTCACTTAAATATTTGGTCAGGTTCTTGAATTCGTGGTTTCTGACTCCTTGGTGAAATGATTCTTGATCTATATTTTATTCATATTTAACAGAGTCTCATGTGAGAGGGAGCATTTCCTCAGCCAAGAATCTGGGATTGAAATTTCCCTTTGGCTTTTCAGGAAAGGTATGCATACCAAGCCATTTGTGAGGGAATACAAGATACATCTCTTTGTGTGGGCTGGCTTTTCAGCAGCCTTGAGAATACTGTGAACCTTCCCAAAGGCTTAGATCCAGAGCAGGCTTGATTTTAGCACAAAGGCAACATTGTGCCTTGTTATTTTGTGTAAAAATAGTAGACCTGTCTGAGCACTGAGGTACTACATGAGAAACCGCCCACATTTGGCTGCTCTCCTTGGAAAGACAGCAGAGCATTATCTGACGGGTGTCACCATTGTTGTTGCTTGTACAGTGAGATGCAGGTGTGATCAAAGAGGAAAGCAATGTTTCTGTGAACCTCTGCGTCTTAGCAACACAGCTCATTCATCTGTTAGCCAGGCTAACAGGGAGGCAGTGAAGACGAGTCCGAAACTTCCTTTCAATGAACCCTATATCCATGGCAAAACATCAGCTCTTGATTTGGCACATGCAAGCCTGCATTTACAAAGGAGACCGAGTAGACACCTATGTGTATGCAGACGAGTCTCATCATTGCTGAATATAGAACCAAGTCAGTGAGGCAGGAAGTCAGCAGAGGTAAAAGCATGGGCTTATGGGCGTCAGAAATGTGCTACCATCCTAAAGTTAAGGTATACAAAAACAGAAGGTGAAGTGGCCATATATTAACTGTTTTACATTTATGCAGCACTGTAGACCTTAATAGTCCATTCTCTCTTCACTTCACAGTTTACCAATACTTTTTTTTTTTCAACAGCGTCTATTATGGTGACAAAATACCTGAAATAATTTTGAGGGAGAAAGTGTTACTTTGGGTCATGTTTTCTGAGGCTTCTCCTGCTCCGTTGGGTGGGTCTTTTTCAGGCTGGTGGCAAAGGGCAGCATATCACAGCAGGAGCACCTGCCAGAAGAAGCTGCTTGGCTGGTCACTATGGTGAGCAAAGAGAAGAAGGGAAGAGACTGACAAGCACCTGCTTCAGGGGCATGAAAACAGTACCCAGCTTTCTTAAACTAGGTTTAACCCCCCCAAAGGCCCATTCATTTCTCAGTTGTGCCATGAGCTAGGGACCATATCTTGAGCTAGGGACCATGCCTTGAGCTAGGGACCATGCTTTGAACTAGGGACCATGCTTTGAACTAGGGACCATGCCTTGAGCTAGGGACCATG
>CABHPH010153529.1:6962-20942 GCA_902168325.1 Peromyscus nudipes
TCTGTCTATCTATCTATCTATCTGTCTGTCTGTCTGTCTGTCTGTCTGTCTGTCTGCCTACCTACCTACCTACCTACCTACCTACCTACCTACCTACTTACCCATCCATCCATCCATCCATCCATCCATCCATCCATCCATCCATCCATCATCTCATAGCTCTGGCTGTCCTGGAACTCACTCTGTAGAACAAGCTGGCCTCGAACTCACAGAGATCTGCCCTCCTCTGGTTCCTGAGTGCTGGGATTAAAGGCTGAGCCACCACATTCATCAGTCTTGTTTTATTTCTTATTTTTATTTTTTTTAAGATTTATTTATTTATTATGTATACAGTGTTCTGTCTGCATGTATGCCTGCAGGCCAGAAGAGGAAACCAGATCTCATTACAGATGGTTGTGAGCCACCATATACTTGCTGGGAATTGAACTCAGGACCTCTGGAAGAGCAGTCAGTTCTCTTAACCTCTGAGCCATTTCTCCAGCCCCCTTGTTTTATTTTTTTAAGAGCAAAGATTGAAGTTCATTTTGGAGCTAGGTTCTTGATTTTGGATTCTGTATATGTTGTTACTCAGGCAGTACTCATCTCCTGTGACCAAGTGGTGAGTACATGGGCTTTGGAGAGAAGTCTCACCTGCATTAGAGATAAAAAACCTTTTATTCACCTATGAATTCTGAAAGCATTTTAAGTGTTTTATTTCATGCCTCTGCCTCTTGGGTGCTGATGTTACAGACATGTACCACTTACCTACCTTGATGTTAAATTCTTAAGCACAAGCTTCAAGGGGACTGGGTCACCTTTTAGAAAGCTTGGTCAGAAGTTCATGTAGTTCTGGGTTAGTATGAGGTTAATAACCTCACAGGAATGTTGGGTTGGTGCTTAGGATATTGAAGCAGATGAAAATTAGACATTTGTTCATAATGAATTTATTCAGCAGATATTTATTACTGCGTATTATATTATAGATGCCTTGCTAAATGTTGGACTGGGCTACAAATAAATCATAGCCTGTACACTGACCTCTTGTATTAGTAGAGCACTCTAAGAAACAATGGTTTATCTTTCTCAAAAAAACAAAACTAAAAACAAAAACAAAAATCAAAAGAACTACCACCAACAAAACAATGGTGTTATCAGGTTAGAAACTTAGAATTTTTATAACCCACAAATATTTCCTATTTGCCTTACTATATCCAAGGAATGTAGAGAATTGGTATCAGATCATACCACTAAACAAGCTGTATCCTGAGACAGGAGAGGAGTGAAGAAAAAATGCCTGGGAGTCTTTCTTTGCCTTCAGGTTTTAAGAGGAATATTTTGTCTGAGTCACCCGTTGTTTTTAAAAGTTCTGGTTTTGGCTTTTCCAAAAAGATGGGATCAGTGAATGTAGTGAGGCAGTTGGGTACCTGGGCGCGTTATGAATGAACCCCCTTTTCCAGAGCTTGGTGAACTTGGTCAGAGGTTGTTCTCCACCCTGTTTTTGCTTTCTCAACTGGGACTGTCAACCACAGAGGAGTGGAATGTTGGCGTGGTGCCAGGCTATCAGGTCGGGGACATAGTTTCTGCTAAAGTCAAGTCTGAAAGAAGGGATTTTTTTTTTTTCAGATAAACTTACCTGGCACCCATCTATCCTGGGAGGAGGAAAGCACTGGCGTCTGCCTGTTGCTGAGTTCCTGAAGTCACCTTTGTTATGAGTCTTGGGCTCTCTGCTCGGATGTGCAGAGTAGCTTGTCATTTTATTGTGAGTAGTTTCAACATTCACTGTACTCTTCCCGTTTTCTCAACCAGCACGAGGATATCGTCAACCCTGAGATCACCGCTGTGTGGAGTTCATCTGTCTAATGGACATCTGCTAAGGGCCAGTGTGCCATGAGCTGTGTCACGTGGTTCACTCTGGTGATACATCAGTGAAGAAGACACACAACTTCCTACTTCGGAAAACTTGACCTATGAGAATCAAAGGTTAGACAGAGAGTGATGAAATTAACCTCAGGGGAAAGCCAGGGCACAATGGCACATGCCTGTAATATTAGCATTCAAGAGGCTGAGGCAGGAGGATTGCTACAAGTTTTAGGTTAGCTTGAGCAACATAACGAACGAGGCATTGTCTTCAAAAATAAAACTAAAAACCCTTAGTAATAAATACGTTTCAGGAAAAAAATGAACATGTGCCATGTTAGGGGACATTGCAGGTTGGGGAGCTTTGTAGGACAGCGATCTGCTGCCTCCTTTCTTTAGACTGGGAAGCAACCTTGGCACTGGGGTGGGTATAGAGTACTTGCCTAGTATGTACAGGCTCTGGGCTTAATACCTAGTGCCTCCCTCCTTGAATGAATGAATGAATGAGTGAGTGAGTGAGTGAGTGAGTGAGTGAGTGAGTGAATGAATGAATGAATAAATAAATAAATAAATGGGGGGGAAGCCTTGTGCAGAGTGGTTAGTGGTTATTGTAGGCATTAAGACATTATTGTTAACGAGGAAATTGTGATTCTTCATAAATAATTTTAAACTCCTTTGTTTGGAAATTCAACTATAATAAAGGAACCAGAATAGTTTACCATTTGGGTAAGGAACTGTTGAAATTGGGCTGTCATGATGCTATTCTAGTTACTTGAGCCTTGTACACTTATCTCCTTTTCAGGTCAAAGCCTGGATTTTGATCTATGTTGTGCTCACATCCTGCTGCCTGAGAGTACTTGATGATCCCATGACCCTGGACATGGATGCTGTCCTGTCGGATTTTGTCCGTTCCACAGGTGCAGAGCCAGGGCTGGCCCGAGATCTTCTGGAAGGTAAGGAGAGCGTGAGAAAGGGGAAGCAAAATTTCATATTTACTATTAAGGTGATTTGGAATATTTAAGATGATCAGAAAAATATTTTTGTATACCGTAGGCCCTCCATTTAAGTTGCTTCTACTTTGTGTGACCCACTATAGTTTTTTTTTTTTTTTTTTTTTTGGTTTTTTGAGACAGGGTTTCTCTGTGTAGCTTTTGCGCCTCTCCTGGTATTCACTTGGTAGCCCAGGCTGGCCTTGAACTCATAGAGATCTGCCTGGCTCTGCCTCCCGAGTGCTGGGATTAGAGGCGTGCGCCACCACCGCCCGGCTCCCACTATAGTTTTAAAATCCAAAATCCCCCCTTCACCTTGTATGTATTGGAGACCTTCATCATGAGTTTATATTCAGGTAATCCAAGGAGAAAGTTAGATCAGCTCACTAAAATCATAATCATAAGGAAAAACACCTGATCTTGACCTCTAACCCCTACATGTTTGTATATACGCACCACACGCATGCTTTAGCCTCTATACACACTTGTATGCCCACACCACACATATGCCACACACGTGTCCAACAACACACTCAAAATTAAGATGAAAATGAAACCATCGTCTTATAATGTGGTCAGTGTCTGTGCTGTGTGCCCAGCATACACAAGATTCTTGAGAGGTAGTCTCTCAACTGCCATGTTAGAACTTTGAAAACTGAGGTTCGGGGAAGTTACAGAGGATTTGAACCTTGACAGGCTTTTAGAATGTGGCTCTTAATGATTACAATTTACTTCTTTTATGTTATAAACACTTACGTTATTTAAAAAAAAAAGCTGAGAGTGCTGTGAAAATGAAGATGGAGATCTAGAGTACAAGAGTGCCTTTCAGGAAGGTGAAATAGCTTACAAGATGACCCTAGGAGGGGAGAGATTGGTGTAGTGTGGAAACCAACAGTGAGTGAGATGGGAAGTGTGGTACAAGAGTGACGGGGAGCTGGTTAAGTGCACAAGAAGTGGAATATGGGGGCCTTGGTTGGCCATAGTAAGGAATTTGTACCCTAAGTTCACTGGAAGTGAAGTTTTTAATAGAATAGTTTTTAGAGTTTCAGTGTTTAATCTATCCCAATAGAACTATATTGGAAGGTGGCCAGCGGTAAAAACAGGTAAGAATAAGGTCATAATTGGGGTGAGAGATGATGGTGACTTAGACCAGTGTGGGTGAGAGGGAGAGAAGCTGATGGACTTAGATATGAATTAGCAGCTGGAGAGAAGGCCCAGTAGTTAAGAGAATTTACAAGAACCAGTGCTCTCATGGTGGCTCCTAACTCTATACAACTCTAGTTGGCTTCCTTAGACACCAGGCAGGCATGTAATACACATACATACATGCAGACAGAGCATTCATACACATAAAATAAAAAATAAGTGAATTTTTAAAAAGGTACAATTTAGCTGGGTGGTGGTGGCGCACACCTTTAATCCCAGCACTCAGGAGGCAGAGGCAAGTGGAGAGGCCAGCATGTTCAACAGAGCGAGTTCCAGGACAGGCACCAAAGCTACACAGAGAAACCCTGTCTCCAAACAAACAAGCAAAAACAAAAACAAAAAAAAAACCAAAAAACAAAAAAAGGTACAATTTAGAAAGGAAATCAAAGATTTTGTTGTTGTTGTCTCTTTCTCTCTTGTGTTATTTTTCTTTAAAAGTTAACTCTTCCCTAGCATGGTGTCATAGAATCACAACACTCAGGAGGAGAGGCAGGTGGATCTCTGTGAATTTAAGACTAGCCTGTCTCAAAAACAAAACAACAAAAAGTTAACTTTGGTTGCGTACAAAGACTAAATTAGAAAGAAGGAAGGTCAGGAGCAGAGAGACTCGTTTAGAAAGTCTTGTTAGAGTCTCCCTTTGAAAACACCAGAGACTAGGTAAGCAGTGTGAGGACTGGATCAGGGCAGAGGCAGTTCAAACAGACAGGAAGGGAGGGGTCTGAGAGAGACTTAAACAGCCCTGAGGATTAGCTGGACGGGGAGGGAGAAGAGAAGTGGGGACTACTGATTTAGGGGTCCCGTGAGGAAGAGAGGCACGCGTTTTGGAGAGAAGATGTCTATGCTGGACATGCTTAGTGTTAAGAGGGCCTGATGAATTTAAGGAGCTTTCCTGACAGTTGGAAATCCACATCAAGTTCTCAAAACAGGCTGTATGTTAATAAATGAACTGATTTAGGGGAAATACTCTCCATTTATTCAGCAAATATTTACTAAGTCTCTGCTAGGTGCTAGGTTTTGTTCTGGATGCTTGTACCAAGCAGAAGTCCCTACCCTACTATTGGGGTAGGGAAGCCAGTCAGTAAACAAGTGTGTAACTATATATATTATAAAGGATGTTCTAGGGATTGGAGTGTTGTGGGCAATGATGAGCATTGATGAAGTGCATGTGATTTGAAATGGGCGGTCAGGGTAGGACTTACTAAGAATGTGATATTTGAGCAGGTAGCTGAAGTTTACAAAGATTCTACGTACGTACAGAGAAGAGTCTCCTATACAGTGAGACTAGTGTGGAGGGGGGGAGGCCCTGGTGGGAGGAACAGCAGGGAGGCTAGAACAGAGTGAAGAAAGGGAGCTGAAGAGTGTTAGAGTCAAGTCCGCAAGCAGGAGTAGTTAGTGAGCCTAACTGGAGGGTTAGAACAAAGACCACCACAGCAGCACTAATGCACCTGGATTCTGCATGTAAAGGGTGTTGTGTGTGCTTTCGACTCACTCGACCTTCAGAATAGCACTGTACATCAGGTCAGGCACAGCGTCACATGACTTTTTCTATCCATCCCTGAGAGAGGGAGCAGACCATAGAAAAGCCACTTCACCCAAGACCAGCCTGCTGGACCAGAGCTTACTCAGGTCACTTTAGGAGCCTGGGTGGCATGCCAAGCCAAGCACATGAATAACTGGGCAGCTATACCACCAAAAGTCTTTGTCTTCTCAGCAGTTGTTAGATGCTTGTATATCCTTGGGCAGAGGAGACCTTATGAACTTCATTAACCTCATTACCATATCCCTACCAAGGGGGGATTTAAAAAAAAAAAAAGATTGGTCTTATTTTATGTGTATGTGTGAGTGCCTGACACGTGTGTGTGTGTGTGTGTGTGTGTGTGTGTGTGTGTGTGTGTGTGTGTACTATGTGCGTGCCTAGTATCCAAGAAGGCCAGAAGAGGGTGTCAGATGGCAATGATCACATCCAACCTGGAAGAAACGGCCACACAGCATACTAGTATGACTATCTACACTTCCATAAATAAGTAAATTACCGCACAGAGAAAAAGCCAGGAAATAGGAGAAAGCCTTGAATAGTGGGCAGAGGAGCCTTCCATAGGGTAAGGAGCCATTACATGAAGATTTTGAGCACAGAACTAGAAAGATCAGGAAAAGGAGAAAACCCTCCTGGGGTTCCTTGAGTAGACTTGGGGTTAGGACACAGGAGGTGAGTTCAGCTGAGGCTGCAGCAGCTCGGGTAACAAGTGCCAACAGTTAGTCAGCATGTGCTAGAGAGACCACGAGTTGTTCAGACAGAGAGCTGTCTTCAAGGGGAGCAGTGCAGCTGCCCGCGGGGCTGTGCTGTCTAGAAACTTCACTGACGACGCACACTTCGGGTGCACTTTAGGTGACTTGAGACATCCTCTTGTCCACCTCAGCTCCTGAGCCGGGGACAGACTGACTGACTTGGAGCAAGTGCTGCTGCTCCTGTAAGCTTTGTCTCCCTTGTCTGTAAGAGGAGATCGTTCTAGGTGACTGAACCCCTGAAGGCCTTGAGTGCAGACACACAGTTTTCTACCATTAGATAGCTCACATAGGGAGCAGGCAACAAGGAAATTAAAGTAGCAGGATACAAAGTTAAAATATAATTGTGGTGTGGATGGATAAAGGGTCTTCCTATGTCTTTCCCCAGTTTCATAATACTCTGGGTCTATAATGTTTTTTGTTTTTTCTCCTGTTAGGAAAGAACTGGGATGTGAGTGCTGCCCTCAGTGATTTTGAACAGCTACGCCAAGTTCATGCTGGAAACCTGTCCCCACCCTTTAGTGGAGGGAGTAGTTGCTCTAAGACCCCTGAAAAAGGGTGTTCTGATAGAGAGCCCACTCGCCCTTCTCGACCGATCCTACAGAGACAGGATGACATCATTCAAGGTATTGCTTGAACTGAGGACTAAGCTTTTGCATGTGGATTAGGAAGAGTCTTTGTGTTCCCTTGGAATGCTTTCATCCCTTACTTTCTTCCCAGCCAAACCCAGCTGGTACTTTGCCACCATCTATACAGTGAGCTGAGACAGTGCTTGCTTGCTTTACATCATCACTGGCCAATACATGACGAGGACAGCGGCCTAGCGTTAGAGCTCCCGTCCCCTTGTGATACCCAGCCGCGAACTTCACGCTGTGCAGACACATAATAGTGCGCTGAAATAGCTCGCTCATAGTGTTACATGGGTGGGGCGTTGCAGGTTCCATGTACTTAAAACAAATTGGAAGGATTGGGGGCACAGTTGACATTAGCGTTTTGTTCTCTGGCATATTAAAGTTTGTAATTTCTGATAACTATGAATACTAATAAAAGTTGTAGTAAATAATATAGATGTTGTTGATGACACTGTCATTTTCTTTTCTATAATGGAGATCTTTCTACATCCTCTGAGACCCTAAGGATTACTGGAGTGGTTATTTGGCTAAATCTAGCCTAATGAAAGCCCATTTCTCTTACTTGGTCTTCTTCCCACTAAAAAAATGAACCGGTTGCTAAGCGAATGGTTCACACTCATTTGAAAACGGGAGTCAAAGATAAGGTCACAGGAAAAGGAAAGTCAGGGAAACCTCAGACAAGGTTAGAAAGATTAATACATTTTTGGTACTACTGTAAATGTCTAGAAAAATGCCATTTTGTATATTTCTCCATTTATATTTGGCTTAAGAAAAAATACTATGAAGTTCAGAAGTAGCTGGTTAGGTACAGTTTTTCCCTGACTGGGAACTGTCAAGTGGTAGCCACCTTCATCTGTGGAGAGCTCTCAGAGTGGGTTGCACATATTCTAAGGTGACTCCATTTCTCATTGCAGAAAAACGCCTGTCTAGGGGCATCTCCCACGCCAGTTCCAGCATTGTTTCCCTGGCCCGGTCCCATGTCTCCTCCAATGGTGGGGGTGGGGGGAGCAGTGAGCACCCCCTGGAAATGCCCATCTGTGCCTTCCAGCTTCCAGATCTCACTGTGTACAAAGAAGACTTCCGAAGCTTCATAGAGAGGGACCTCATTGAGCAGTCCATGCTGGTCGCCTTGGAACAGGCAGGTCAGTGGGTGTTTCCTCTTCCGTGATACCTCCTCTAGCCACATAAAGGAGCCAGCCTTCATCAGTAGCCTCTTTTAAGTATGTGATCTGATTGCTGTCAAAGATAGGGTCAGTCAGATACGTGTACTGAGATAAAGAATAAAAACTAGCCAGATGTGTGGGGAGGGCCAGGAATAAACATTAGACACTCTGGAAAATTCCTACTTATTAGAAGGGAAACCAGATATGTATGTAATTGATACCCAAAAATCAATATCTGAACAAATATGACTGATTATAATTGGCTGTGGAGCACTTTGCAAACACAGAGGACCAAGACTGTAGATGATGCATCTAGAAGTCACATCTATTCATGTGAATCTTTTCCCCAGATTTATTCACTTTTACCATGGTGTTAATCTCAGCATTCCAGAGACAGAAGCAGACAGCTCTCGTAAGAGTTTGAGGCCAGTCTGGTCTACCTGGTCTGCACAGCAAGCTTCAGGATAGCCACAGCTACATAGTGAAACCCTATCTCAAAAAAGAAAAAAAAAATCCCCATGAGGGGCTAGAGAGGCGGCTCAGCACTTAAGAGCACTTGCTTTTCCAGAGGACACAGGTTTTGTTTCCAGTACGCACATGTTAGCTCACAGCGGTCCATAACTCTAGTTCCAGGAGATCCAGTGCCCTCTTCTGACCTCTGAGGGCACCAGGCGTTCATGTGGGACATAGACATCCATGCAGATAAAACACTCATACACATAACATAAATAAATATAAAATATCTTTTTTAAGTTCTACTGGAAGGAAGATTGGAAGTTGGAAGTGGGGGCATGCATGGAAAGGGAACTTTTTTATTTTATATCCATCTGTATTAACTATAACTCTTTTTAGAAGTTAGCAAGTTATCTTGGCTAGTGAAATTATAAGCCTTTTTCCTTTTGTGTAGCCTTTTTAATTGCTCAGGAAAACAAAATTACAAGTGTCATTTGTAAATAGTCCCCTTCTGTAAAGAATGGATTGGCAGTTGTGAGATGCTGTTGACAACTGAGTCTGATTTGTTTTGTGTACTGTGTCTCTTGGCTTATAACTTTAAAGTCACAGCACACGGCTGCCGAGTGCTGTCACCGATGTTAACGACACCAGACATAAACCTTGAGTAGTTTCTCTTGGTGGTGACTCAGTTAAGCTGTGCTTTGCTGCTGCTGTTGTGTTTGCTGGTCTTCCTGCCAGAGTGAAGGACACAGAGTCAAACAAAGTAGGTGATGCTGTCAGCCTGGGCACTGTTGGCTTTGGTGCCAGGTAATTCTTTGTTGCGCATGCTGCCTCGAGCTCTGGTCTCTGTGTACTAGATGCTAGAAGTATGTACCCCCCACCAACTGTACAGACAGATGTCTCATCATACGTTGTCTAATGATCCCATGAGACAACACTGTCCTTCCTGAAGACCACTGATCTAACCAGTCAGACGCGACAGATTCTAACTGTGAGTAAAGAAGATATAAAGAGTCACAGAGGCTGGGCTTAATGCTGTATTCCTCTAATCCTAGCACTAAGGATAATAGAGTCAGATGTACCAGGAGTTCAAGGCCAGCCTCAGCCACATAGTGAGTTCAAAGGTCAATCCCAGCTACATGAGACCATGTTTCAAAATAATAATAATAATAATAATAATAATAACAACAACAACAACAAAACAACAACAACAATAATAATACAGAGCATGCAGTATCTCTATTGGGAGGCTGAGGCAGAAGGATCATGAGTTCAAAGCCAACCTGGTCTGTGTAGCAAGTGGGGGGAAAAGTAGTTGTATTCTGGGTTGTCTTCCTAATGTGTTTCTCTCCTTTCTCCCACTGCCGTGTTGGTAGGGCGTTTGAATTGGTGGGTCAGTGTGGATTCCATCTGTCAGAGGCTGCTTCCCTTAGCAACTACTGGAGATGGGAACTGCCTCCTGCATGCAGCCTCTCTTGGTGAGTCTTGAAAATGGTGCTGCCTCCCCTGTAGAAAGAAAGCAATTGAGTCACGTATCATGTGAAGGATTTCATCTCCCCACACTTCATCTCAGGTGAAGTGATGAGTCACAGCAAGACTTAGGGAGATGGGAGAGCCTTGACTTGGCTTACTGTCTTTAGAAATTGGAGAGCACAGGGTTAGTTTAGCTCACTCTGAGCTGAGCCCTAGGAGTAGTGAGCATAGTAAGCCAAGTTTGTGTGTCTGTATACATATATGGTGGGAAAATTATACTTAATTGTTCTTCCAGTTGGTCTTTGTGATGCTTGCTTTGAACTATTGAGCCTACTCACAACTCCATACATTTGTTCTTAGCTTCAGAAGGGATTGTCATTTTCTAGCCATTTCATGAGCTCTAATGCTGATGGCTGTGTGGTGCCAGACCAGTCTTACTAACTGTTGTATTTTGGTTTGTTAGATTTGCTGAGGAGTGAGGGCTCCCTTTCAGGAATTTGGGGAATATATTAAATCCCCCATCCTTTTTTGAGGCCCTGGGTTTGATCCCTGTCACCACAAAATGAAGGCTGGATTAGTGAGTGGAGCTGAATCAAGATGAAGTGCCTGTTGCTTGCTCTCTCCCCATAGGGATGTGGGGTTTCCACGACAGAGACTTGGTGCTGCGGAAAGCTCTGTACGCGCTGATGGAGAAGGGTGTCGAGAAGGAGGCGTTGAGAAGGCGCTGGAGGTGGCAGCAGACACAGCAGAATAAAGAGGTGGGTGAGCTGAGGGGGAGCTTCGCCTTGTTTCCAGAGGCTCCTAGTGCTGAAGATCGCGTCTCCTGTGGACTCCTGAAAACCTCTGGACTGCAGCTAACGCCATAGGACAAGTGCCTTCCAGTCAGCTAAGACTGGAAATGGAGGCCTCTGCCTGCCACAGAAACAGCGAGCCTGGTACAGAGGCTCAGGAGTTCTTAGTGGAGGGGTTTTTGTTTTGTTTTGTTTTGTTTTGTTGTTTTAATGAGCTAGGACAATTTCATAGGATTTTTTGTAGTTTTTATTATAAGGCTAGATCGATCATTCATTCTTTCATTTGTTTGGGGGGTGTGCATGCATTACTTCAGTGTGTGTCTGAGCGTCAGAGGACAGCTTGTGGGAGCTGCTTCTCTCCTTCCACTGTGTGGATTCCAGGGACCGAAACTCAGGTCATCAAGCTTGGGGGCAAGTGCCTTTATCTGCTGAGCCATCTCCCCTTCCCTAGATGAGTTTTGAGTCCCTCCCCTCCCCTGTACTTCCCTTCTCACCTTCCCCTTCTTCTTCTCCCTCTCTCCTCTTCCCTTTTCTCCTCAGACAGGCTCAGACTCTATAACCCAGGCTAACCTGGAACTCACTGCATGGTCCAGGCTGGCACTGAATTGGCAGCAATCCTTCTGCCTCAGTTTCCCAGTGCTGGAATGTGGGTAATCCCTATTTCCAGCGTTTGTTTGTTTGTTTGCTTGTTTATTTATTCATTTATTCATTCATTCATTTATTACATGTACATGACATGCCACACATGTGGAAGTCAGAGACAACTTGTGTGAAACACTTTCTTCCACAGTGTGGGATCTGGAGAATGAACAGGCTCAGGCTTGGCGGCAAGCAGCCTGGCTACCTGCCAACCATGTTTTTAATTCTTGTGTAAATGCTTAAATGTTTTTAATAGTCTACCACTTTGCTTTTCTTATACTTAGCTTTGGTTTGATTAAAAAATGTAAAAAGATACTTGTTAAATTACATTTAACTATTACTGTTCAGGGGTTTGGCCGGCACTCTGATTACTTTTATGTAAGAAAGTAATGATGGGTTTTTATGTTCCATCTCCATACCAGGAATTGGGAAATCTACAACTGTTTTCTTAGTTTTGGTTGAAAAGTTTCACTGAAAGGCAGCCTTGCCTGTTTGGTATGTTGTGGATGTAGCTGCTCTCCTTGTTCAATCACAGAGTACAGAGTGACGTATGGTCCACAGAGCCCGATGTGTTTGCTATGTGGTTCTCTATAGAAGGAGTTGACTGTGCCTCTTAGAATGACATTGTACATAAAGTAGCAGGCTTCCTCTTTCCTGAGTTCTCTCTGTGTCTGCCACGTCAGTATGCCTTGATTTCACGTGTAACTGGTTGTGGTTTTTTATTTTATGTATATATGTGTTTGCACATGTACATGTGCGTGAAAATGCCTTTGCACGACAGAAGAAGGTGTTGGTCCTCCTGGAACCGGAGTTGCAGGCAGTAGTGAGCAGTAGTGAGCTGCCCAGTGTGGGTCCTGGGAACTGGACCTGATCCTCTCCAAGGACAGCAAGTGCTCTTAACTGTTGGGCCGTCTGTGTAGTTTTGTTTTGTTTGGCCATGCTTTGACTAGTTACTTCTGATATTAGATATGGGAATATCTTTCAGAGGCCTTCTTGTCTTCTCCATCCCCAGTTTTCATTGTTCCGTTTTAACTAAAATAAAGTTTTATGTCATTTTGGGGCTCAGGGTTTCCTGACAGAGCTCTTGCCACATCAGCATGAGGACCAAAGTTGAGACTCCAGAACTTACACGAAAGCTGCTCAGGTTTGGTGCTTTCCTGTAATCTCAGTGCTTGGGAGACGAGAGAGAGGATCCTAGGGCAGGTGGCGGGGGCAGCTAGATTTGCTGGGCTTTGCAAGCTGCAGGTTTAGTAAGATTCTGTCTCCATAATAAAGAAATCAATCAAGGAAGACACTTGATAATCAACTTAAGGCCTCCAAACAGGTGTATGCACATCCACACATACAAGTGTGCTCATACATACAAATGAGTGTATACACACACACACACACACACACACACACACACACTGTATTGTGTTTCTTTAAAGCAAAGAACCCATTTGAAACCCAGGTGTTTCAAGTAGGATGATGTAGAATGGTCTGTCTGAGAGATTTTCTCAGTGGTTATGAACATTTGCTGCTCTTACAGAGGATAGGAATTTGGTTCCCATCACCCACATCAGGTGGCTCACAACTACTTGTAACTCCAGCTCCAGAGGGTCTGATGCCCTCTTCTGGCCTTTCCTGAACTTAATCTAAGCTGGCCTAGAGTTTGGAATTCAAACCAGTTAGTAATCAGCTCTGCCTCCGTTGCTGAGTATAAGTTGTAGCAGAACTTCACCTTTGACCATCCCATGAGCAGGAAAAGACCTCAGCAGAGATGGCAGCAGCTATTAAGTGGAAATGACAGCAAAAGTGAATAAGTGTGCTCAGTTCTGATTGTTAAATCTATTTCAGTGACTTCAGAGACAGGTTAGATTCTGAAAGTGTCTACCCAGGAGGACCAGAAGTACCTGAGTTCTTTGCTGTGTTTCCTGCCTGTCCTTCTGGGGCATGTGTACAGAGAATAGAGGCTGGAGAAGGAGCAAGCCCTTTGCACAATGGAAGTCTCATACTGGACACGAATCATACATGATTATCTTGTTTGAACTTTGATGACCTCATCCCTTACCTTTGAAGCAGGAAGGAGACAAGGTGATGGCCTGAGATGCTTTGAGTTTTATGATACCAAACTCAAATTAAATTAGTTCTTAGTTCCTGGGCCTCCTTGTTTTATGTTGAAATTGATGGTAAAACTTGTTGGGAGTGTCTGCCACCTAGTGGCTGTATGTATTAAAACAGGAAACAGAGGGGCTGGAGAGGTAACTCAGCTGTTAAGTGTACTTGTTCTTGTAGAGGAGCGCTGATGGCTCATAGCTGTCCATAATTCCCGTTCCAGGGGAACCAGTACCCTCTTTTGACCTCATTGGGCACCAGCAAACATTGGTGCACATACATACGTGCAGACAAAATACTCACATGCATAAAATAAAATTAATCTTAAAAAAAAAAAAGCCAGGCAGTGGTGGCACACACCTTTAATTTTAGTACTTGGGAGGCAGAGGCAGGCAGATCTCTGAGTTCAAGCCCAGCC
>CABHPH010153530.1:1611-30869 GCA_902168325.1 Peromyscus nudipes
CCACCTGTCTCTGCCTCCAGAGTGCTGGGATTAAAGGTGTTCCCCGCCACACCTGGCCACTTCCTTTTTTGCCATCATCTGTAAGCTATGGATATAGCGTATTAGAAAGGAAATACAGCACCAGAGAAGCAGTTCTCACATCTGGTGCAGCATTTTTTTCTGTCTACGCTTGAAACTAATCCATAAGACTTTCTTTAGCAGGAGCAAAGTCGGGAGGCACTGGTGTAGTTGGCAGCAGGGTGAGCAGGTGTGTCTGTGTGGGAACCGAGGAAACTGGGAAAACACACCGTGACGGCCCAGCACCTGCAAGGGCCTGCATGAGCCTGGTGATCAGATTGCATTTTGCTGCCTTAGCTCTTTTCAGCCTGAGATAAAAATCAATATGTAATAAATAGATGTTCTCGTTAATGTTTAACTGTGGGCCAAGGCTTAGGATTAGCTTCAGGGTGGACGGTATCTGTTATCAAGTGCCCGATTGAGATGTGATTATGCCTCTTTATTTTGTGGTTATTACATTGTGTTTGTCTTACTGGGAACGGAAAAAGTTTGCTCCAGGGAACCAGCCCGTATTTGTATTTATTCTGGACGCTGCAGTTCAACTTGCATGCATGGCGACCTAACATGGGTTTTGATACCTGTCAGTCATGCTCATGGTTAATACTTAATGTATCCTTACAGTCCAATCCCAGTGCTCCGTGAGTACCAGGTGGCACCAGGCACTGTTTGGATAAAGTATTACCTCTCTTCCTCAGGATCAGCTCTGGAAGGCAAGGCTTAAAGGCTGTTGCCTGTCTGTCTCAGAGCAGTGCCTTGCCATGGGAGGCACTTCTGGAACTGTATTGACACATCCTTAGCCCTCGGGACCATGATGCCTCTATTTCATGGTGGGCCCGCGCTGGACTCTCCAATCTTATATGCCGTTCAGGTACAGGGACATGCTAGGCCGACGCAGGCTAACACGTGGTGGAGCTGACATTTGTTTCTGCACATGACCCTAGCCCTTCCTCTCCCTCTTGGCTCCCACCAAAGGGATCACTCACTTCTCACAAAGGGAATTACGTGTTGTGGCGTGAGCTGAAGATCCGGAGAACTGTCCCAAGCAGGTTACCTCTGAAATCCCAGTTCCAAGCTGTGTCAGATGTTTGCCTGTTGCGGTGACTGTGGTTGGGGGCTGGGTTCCCGACTGTGACAGGAGCACTTCTGAGGTCTGCACCATGACACACAGTGACGTTTGAGACACACCCCAGCTGGAGACCAGCCCCACATCTGTACTTCCTATATGTCAGGAATCTCTTCCTCTTTCCATGCAGTGCGCAGTTGCAACTGACCCATGGGAAAACAGCGCTCCACTCTGGACCCAGAGGGGCCTCCACGAGGAGACGTCTTTTGTTACTGGTTTGCAGTTGCCTCAGAAGACAGTCCTGTAGACATACCTTTGATCTTTACATAACCGAGTTCAAGACTGACCTACTTTGACTTGAGCTTTATTCTACTTACACCACTGAAAGAATTTGCCAGTAACATCTTTTCAAAGTGAACCAGCATTCAGGTTTACAGACAAGACAACTGTCAGTCTCACAGGCTGGCACTCGGGTTGTGGCCGGCCCGCTTTCTTCTTTCTCTCTTTCAAAAGCTTGTGTTAAGCCGCTCGCTACGCAGCACCAGTTCTCTCCTAAGAACACTCGTGTTCCTTTCTTTTTGTGTGTTCTGGGACAAGTGCTGGCAGTGTACCCTGATAGCCACGATGCCCAGGCTGGTCTTTAATCTACGGTGCTCCTGCTTCAGTCTCCTGAGTGCTGAGGCATGTATCCCCATCCCCAGAGGCCTAGAGCTCTGCATGCCGAAAGCAGGTGTTGATGTTTAGTTTTTACAGCTTTGAAGAAAAGGTACAAATGAAAATCCACATTTGACACATAGAAAACAGCCTTCCATTGAGATGTGTGCGGGCCTCCCGACTGACAGCACACACTCATACCCAGCCTTACCTCAGTATGACTCTGATGTTATCTCCAAGGTAATGACCATGTTGCTGTGATGCTGGGTATCTCCCCTGTTAAGGCCTTTCGTCTTTACTATACTTGGGATGTGAGCCTTGTCATTGACACTTCAACACTGCAGTAAGGGGAAGCTATCCTCTCCCAGATTCCCCATCCTGGAGTTGGCTTTTCAAACACAGAAACTTGGCTGTGTCCACTTGTCCTTTGCTGTCTGGGCCCGTGCTGTGGCTGTGTCCAGGCCTGCTGTCGAGGTGCCCAGGCGGCTTGTTTCAGGTGCAGGCTCCTAGACTGCTTGACTGCTCTTCCAGGCCGCTGTCCCGTTGACACAGTGCTAACCTGCCTGCCCTGTTTGATCGAGGGATACCCTTTACCTCTTTACCCTCATCCTCTGCAGAAGGTTTATCCCTGTTAAGTCTGAGTTCTCATTTGGTTCCACACAAATATCTTGGTTGTAATTTCACAACTGTGCCAGTCTGGGTGGGACAGGAAAGAGGGACATTAGTTAGTAGTGTACAGGGCTTCTCTTACTCTGGTGCCCTTTACCTGGTTTAGAGGAAACATAAACTTTCTCCAACTTTACTATGTGTGTGCGCACATACATTTTGCATGCATGCACGTATATGAGCCATGGCACACATGTAGCAATCAGAGAACAACCTTGGATGTTGGCTGTCACCTTCCACCTTGTTTAGGACAGGATCCCCTATGGGCTGCTGCCTATGCCAGAGACAAGTTCCCCAGTATCTTACCTCTGCCTCCCACCTCTCTGTAGGAGGGAGGGCTTGGTGCAGGCTATTTGTCCAGCTTTACGTGGGTTCTGGGGATGCTCACTCACTTCACTCCTGGTGCTTGTACGCACTGTACCTACTCATCCATCTCCTCAGCCCTGAGAAGGAAAATGTGAATCGTGATTTCATTGAGAATTTTGACAGGATTGTTTTCCTTAGGAAGAGGGAGAATTATTCCCTTTCTCCTTTTTCTCTTTGCTCTTGGGTCCTTGTTTTCAAGGTAAACTGTAAGAAGGCCAGTCTTCTGTGGGCAGATGTGGGGGGTGGGGCTGGGGGGGTGGGGCCCGAAGTGAGTGACAGACAGAGCAACAGTGCATTTGAAAGTAGCGAGAGGGAATTTGGTGGTGTCATTTGGATTCAGTCCCCAGCTTACTGATGTCACATGAAGAACAAACTACAAAATTCTTAAATACTAAGAAATCTCGTTCTGAGCCGGGGTGGCGTTGTGTTCATAGGGGATGGAGTTCCTTCCCATAGCTTTGTAACGCTGCACATTCGCTTTGCTCCCGTGACGTCTGCGGTCACACCTGGGAGGCAGTTCTCTGATGTTTATGCTTGTTCACGAATCTGTTGACTCTAGATTTACCTTAAGTCTGTTCTCCGCCAGCATTTCCTCTTTGTTTTCCTCTAGAGGTTATTTGAGTGATATGATTGCCTGTGGTTAATTACGGTTTTTCTCTAATAACAGATGTATACCTAAAACTGGAAGATGTGACTCATAAGTTTAATAAGCCCTGTATAATGGATGTGAAGATAGGGCGGAAGAGCTATGACCCCTTTGCCTCATCAGAGAAAATCCAGCAGCAGGTCAGCAAGTACCCTCTGATGGAGGAGATCGGGTTCCTGGTGCTCGGCATGAGGGTAAGAGTGGCTTTGGTGAGGTGTGTGCTCCCCTTACACACCACTCGTGGGACTGCAGGTGCTACCTCAGTGCTGATAGAGAATGAGGGCCCTGTGCTGGTGGGTCGTCCAGGAGGCCTGTGAGCTACGAGGGCAGGATTTTTATCTGTCTCTCACTGGTCTGTGGTCCCCGACACCGGTCCTGACACCTAGTAGGTAATTAATACACAATGACCAGACCCAAAGATGGTAATGCTAGCAATTTTGTTTTAAAGACGTTTTAAGCTTAAGTGCACAATAAATATTAAAAGCTACATATTCATTGTAGCTTCCCTATAAGAAAAGAACTATTTTATGCTTTTTGTCTCTTTTTGAAACAGGGTATCACTATGTGGCCCTGTTCTGTAACTTACTTTGTAGACCAGGCTGGCCTTGAACTTAGAGATTCACCTGCCTCTGCCTCCCAAGTGCTGTGGAAAAGAACTATTTTATAAATAGCAAAAGAGCCCACATTATTTCATATTTTTATTTAAAACAGTTTTTATTTGCACATAGTTCTATGACTTAGTATTTAAATTTTTTTTATTTTAGCTGATACATAAGAATCTCATTTATGCTTTGATATGTGAACATTCTGTTCACCTCAGAATAGATACGAGGTTGGCATCATCCGGTGCCTGGGGCTGCTTGGGTCACTCATGGTCTGGACCTTTTGTCCATATGCCATCTGGCAGAAGGTTAACTTGAGCATCTGTGCCCTGGGACCACATTCTGAAGGACCAGAGCAGAAGCCTCAGAGGCAGGAAAGGCTTGCTGTCATTCTGTAGGGCTATCACATGATCCCTTCCCACCTCCGATGTCGCAACACAAATACCAGAATGTGGATGATGGGAAGGAAGGATTATTGAAACCACAGCTGGGAAGTAATGTGGCACGTGATCCTCTAAACCAGTAGTGTGTCTAGATGTGCCCGATGATTGCAGCTTGCAAGCACGGTCAAGTGACAGATGAGCTTCCTTCTGGGCATTCCGAGGAAGCTTTGTGGGAGATTACTACCATGCCAGTGACGACAGCAAAGTTAGACCCCATGCTGGACTTGATGTCTTGATCAATAAAGCCGAAGAATTGTTCAAGCGGTTTTTCATTTCAGGAAACTATAATAAACACGAGCCTATAAGAAAAGACAAAAAGGGGCCTGCAGAATAGCTCACTGGGTAAAGGAGCTTGCTTTGAAAGCGTGACAACTTGTTTGGTCCCCAGGGCTCACATACTGAGTTCTCTTCTGGCCCCACACGTGCTCTGTGGTCTTTTCTTACCTTCTCTTAGGATGGAGCTCTCAGTCTAAAAGAAGCTTTCCCTTCTGTCCTCTGCCTTTCCTTCCCTCCCAGCTCTCCAAAACCTTCCACTATCTATTCTTCAACTTCTGCCTGTTGTGGGCTTTTGTTGTTGTTTGTTTTAAGAAACCCCATGCTTACCATGCTAGGCTGGTGAGTTGCAGGTTGAACTGTCTCCCCTTGAAAACCAAAGCAGTTCCTTTCCTGCTTCAAGTCATTTCATTGCTGTGACATGGCTCTCTCGTTAGTCACAAAATGGCTGCATGGCTGCGTCATGCTCTTTTTCCTGTTTAACATATCCTGAGGTCTCAGTGGCTCGTATTATCATACTATAATCGAACACACACGCTCCTTTTGGTGGCTCCGTGATTGTTTCCAGGCTTTGCTATTACCCACCATGTCAGAGTCAGCCATGGGTCTGCCTTGCTCTGCCAGGGTGTCCTGGCACAGTCTGTGAGGTGGAGTGCTGGCTTATGTGGGTCTACAGCTTTGGTGGCTGAGGCAGTCTGCATTGTGTTGAGCATCAGTCTTCAGCTGGGCGAGCTTTGCTCCTGGCCAGGCACTTGGCAATGTCTTAGACCAGTCGTTCTCAACCTTCCTAAAGCTGCAACCCTGTAATACAGTTCCTCATGTTGTGGTGAGCCCCAACCATAAAATTATTTTTGTGGCTACTTTTTTGTTTTGTTTTGTTTTTCAAGACAGGGTTTCTTTCTGTAGACCAGGCTGGGGCGCAGAGATCCTCCTGCCTCTGTTTCCCCTAAACTGGCGCCACCACCACTACCCGCCTGACTCTGGAATTCAATTTTAGATGGAAATAATAATAAAAGACATTGTAGTAAGAACACATTTTTTGGAAGCTTTTTTTTAAAAAAATATTTATTTATTATGTATATAGTATTCTGTCTGCATGCATGCCAGCATGCCAGAAGAGGGCATCAGATCTCATTATAGATGGTTGTGAGCCACCATATAGTTACTGGGAATTGAACTCAGGACCTCTGGAAGAACAGCTAGTGCTCTTAACCTCTGAGCCATCTCTCCAGACTTTGTTTTTGTTTTTTGAAGACACCGTCTCGTGTAGCTCAGCCTGGCATCTTTGTTGTGTGGGTGAGCTCACCTAGAACTTCCGATCCTCTTGCCTCTATCTCAGACCGAGTGCTGATATTACAGGCGTGTGCAACCACACCTGCTTTTTATTGGTGCTGGAGAGTGAGCCCAGGGCTGTTTGCCTGGGGGGAGGGGGCAGAGTATCGCTGTGTTGTATTCCAGCTCCTCTCCGCTTGAACTTCTATTTCTGTGGCAGAGTTTCATGTAGTCCACTGCTTTAAACTTGCTGTGTAGCCAAGGATGACCTTGAATTCCTGACCTTCCGCTTCTGCTTCCCAAGTGTTGAGAGGCAGGTGTTGCTAAACTCAGCTAAGCTTGCAGTATTAAGAAATGCTCTCATCTTGGCCCTGTAAATTTGTGAATAATTTTGACGGATTGAAATAGATAATTCTGTCATGTTGAAAATCTGTTACTCTTAGCAGCTTTTCAGAAGTGGGGCGCCTGAATGCTAGGTGCTCTTTCAGCCCCTGTTCAGGTGGTGATGTGATTCCCTTCCCGTCTGTGCGAGGGATCGTGTAACTAGCGGTGAAATCACCCCTCATGGCCAAGGGCACCCGTATTACTGTTTGACTGTTCACTGCTCTTTTATTTTGACAGGTTTATCATGTTCACTCTGACAGCTATGAGACACAAAACCAGCACTATGGAAGAAGCTTAACAAAAGAGACGCTAAAGGAAGGTGAGCACCCACAATAAATGCTTTGCTCCTGCAGTCAGCAAGATGGTTCCGATCAGATTTGTTTTCATTCTCCTGCGGAACAACGATTCAACTCATAAACTCTAAGAGAAAGAAACCTCAATAGACAGAAGTAGATTTACCATTATCCCTGGACCCTAGTATACCAAAGTGTGGGTTGTGAGTGCCCCCTTCCTTTTACACTTTGGTTAGTGTCTCACTGGTAAGCTTGCTGGCCCGCTCGCTTCCTACTGTTGTGATATGGTCCATCCAGGAAGAAGTCTTTATTCTGGTTCAGTTTCAGTGTGTGGATTCTTTGCATTGTGCACATCATTGGAGGAGCCGTGGGGAGCAAATGTGTTCTGTTCTCTGGTGACCAGGAGGCAGGGAGGCCACTAAATGGCCTGTGTACTATTAGCTCACCTCTTAAAATCCTCCAGATGCCTCATACCATGTATTCAACATAGGGTCTCAGAGCTCTCACGGAGCTGTCCTGTAGCAATGTGCACCCCTGAAGTACAAACAGCTGAACACCATTGCCCACCTCAGCATCAAAGCTTTCCAATCATATTCTCTTGGGCTGGGTGGCTCATACCTTTAATATCAGCAGTTATGGGATTAAATTATAGATTAACGAAATGTATTGAGTATAAGTTACATTTAAATTACTCATTATGTAGGAGACTTTAAGGTGTGGTTTCATGTGGAGTGTCTTTTTATAGCTTCCCTCTCTGTAGCTTTGATGCTTCTAAGGTTATTGATGAATAAACAGGTGGTATTGGCTTTATAAACCATTAACATACGTGCTTCTGTAAAATTCTGATGATCTGGACATTACAAACGGACATCTGTCTTTTAAAAATAATTTTGCATTATGTGATTGTGGTGGTTTGAAAGAAAATGGCCCCCAAAGGGAGTGGCACTATTAGGAAGTGTGGCCTTGTTGGAGTAGGTGTGGTCTTGTTGGAGGAAATGTGTCATTTTTGAGGCGGGCTTTGAAGTCTCATATATGCTCAAGCCCCGTGAGTCAGTTCCCTTCCTGTTGCCTTTGGGTCAAGATGTTGGACTCTCAGCTCCAGTACCATGTCTGCCTGCACGCCCCCATGTTCATAGCTGCCATGCTCCCTGCCATGATGATAATAGTCTAAACCTCTGGAACTGTAAGCCACTATCTCAATTAAATGTTTTCCTTTATAAGAATTGCCATGGTCAGCTGGGCGGTGGTGGCGCATATCTTAATCCTAGCACTCGGGAGGCAGAGGCAGGCGGATCTGTGTGAGTTCGAGGCCAGCCTGGTCTACATAGAGAAACCCCATCTCAAAAGAAGAGAAAAAGAAAGAAAGGAAGGAAAAGAAGCAAGGAAGGAAGGAAGGAAGAAAGAAAGAAAAGGAAGCAATAAAGTAAAATTAGATAAAATTAAAACAAACCAGAATAGGAAAACAAACAAACCCACCACTTGTACACATACAGAAATCTCCTAAACACACACAACTGGAAACCATAACATGTATGCAAAGGACTGATAATGTAAAGAAAAGAAAAAAGGTGCTGACAAAGAATTGAGACAAAGAACCTCCAAAAGCTGCCACTGAGTTTGTTTTCTGTTGGCCATCTACCGCTGGGCTGGGGCCTGCCCTAAGAGTTGTTTGTATATCTAGGGAGACTCCATTGGAGAAAACTGATTTTTCTTTTGAAAACAATTATCAATTGGAGATAGCGTTTGTGTTAGAGATGGGGGCTTATGTCCACTTCCCCTCTCAGCGCTGGAACCCCCATCAGGCCCAGACCTGTACAGGCCCTGTGTATGCTGCCACAGTTTCTGTGAGTTCATATGTGTGCTGGTCCTGCCGTATTTAGAAGGCCTTGTTTCTTTGGCGTCTACCATCCCCGCTGACACTTACACTCTTTCCTCCTCCTCTTCCACAGAGTTCCCTGATACATGAGGGGAGGGGATTGATGGAGACCTCCCATTTAGGACAGAGTGTACCAAGGTCTCTCACTCTCTGCACACTGTCTGGCTGTGGGTCTCTGCATTAGTTCCCATCTACTGCAGGAGAGAGCTTCTCTGATGATGGCTGAGGGAGACACTGATACATGGGTATAGCAAAATGTCACTAGGTATCATTTTATCGCTTCAATTCTTTAGCAGAACAGTAGGATTTGGTTTTCCCCTACATGCCAGGCCTATCTAGTCTTTGGTTTTTGGCCACCTGAGCAGTGCTGGGGATGGGTTCCATCTCATGGAGTGGGCCTTAACTCAAATCAGATATCAGTTGGTTAGTCCCATACCTTTGTGCCTCTACTGCAGTAGTGCATCTTGCAGATAGACTACTCTTATAGATTGAAGGGTTTGTGCTGGGTTGGTATTTACCATCACCTTTGGTAGTGTGCAGAGTACCTTCCTATACCATGAGCACTAGTCATTAAGGATGAAGGCTCTAGGTAGGGACCAGCTTGACTTCTCCATGTTCAGTGACTTGGGTAGGTACTTCAACAATTGGTCCTTAGCATCAGTTTGTGGGTAGCAACCAATAACCTTGGCAACAGCCTGGTTGCTTGGGGGTTCCCATGGGGCTCCCTTTGGTCAACAACTCCATTAGATGTAATCCATTCCCTCAACAGGATGCTTCATTTGGTGACGAGAGATGTCCATCTGGGGCTCTGTCTCCCCATTATTTGGCGATTCCATTTAGATCGCCTTCATAATATGTATATATTTTAGGAAGCTTCTATTGTACTAGGTTTTCATACAACCCTTCAAATGTCCCTTCCCATATTCCCTCCCTCACCCTCTCTTCCCTCCTCCCCGTTGGATTCTTCTGTTCCGTTCACCCCCTGTCTTAGTCAGTGTTCTGTTGCTGTGAAGAGACACCATGACCATGGCAACTCTTATGAAGAAAACATTTAGTTGGGACTTGCTAATAGTTTCAGAGGTTTGGTCCATGATCATCAGGGTGAGGAGCATGGCAGTATGCAGGCAGACATGATAGCTGAAAGTTCTACCACCAGATCTGAAGGCATCAGGAAGAGAGTGCCAGGGGCCTGGCTTGGGCTCTTGAAACCTCAAAGCCCACACCCCCAGTGACATGCTTCCTCCAACAGGGCTGTACCTACTCTAACAAGGTCATACCTCCTAATCCTTTCAATTAGTACCATGCCCCGGTAACTAAGCATTCAAATCTATGAACCTATGGAGGCCATTCTCATTTAAAGCACTATACCCCCAATCCATAACGATCCTCTTTCCCCTCCCTAGGATGATCCAACCTCCTTCCTAGTCCCTTACTATACAACTAACTAAACCTCTGTGGTTATATGGATTGCAGCCTGCTTATTGAAGCCTTAACAGCTAACATCTACATATAAATGAATGCACACCATATTTGTCTTTTGGGTCTGGGTTACCTCACTGAAGATGATTTTTTTTCCCCCTAGCTCCATCCATTTACCTGTAAATTCAATGATTATATTTTTTGTTCAAACAGCTGAGTAATACTCAGTTTTGTAATTTACCACATTTTCTTTATCCATTCATCTTGACCGACCTTTAGGTTGTTTCCAGCTGCTGGCTGTTATGAATTGAGCAGCAGTGAACATGGTTGAGCAAGTGTCTCTCTAGTAGGATGAAGCATTCTTTGGGTAGATGCCCAAGAGTGGTCTAGTGGGATCTTGGGTAGGTCTGTTCCCAGCTGCCTGAGGAAACACCACACTGATTTCCATAGCTGCACTCCCACCAGCAATGGATGAGTGTTCCCCTTCTCCCACACCCTCGCCAGCATGAGCTGTCCCTTGTTTATTGATCTTGGCATTTTGACTGGTGTAAGATCAAGTCTCAAAGTAGTTTTGATTTGCATTTTCCTGATGATTGACTTCCTTTCTTGAGTTTGTGCCTCATAGTGGGGGAACAAGTTACATAAAAGCAACTTGCCTAACCTGTACAATCCCAAGTATGATTCAGTATATTAAGGTGTAACCCTTTTTGGGGAAGGTTTATTTTTTATTTTATTTGTATGGATTTTCTTCCTGTATATATGTAAGTGTACCTTGTGGATGCCTGCCTGCTGCCCATGGAGGCCAGAAGAGGGATCAGATCCCCTGGGACTGGAGTTAAAGATGCTTGGGAACCCCATGTGGGTACTGGGACTTGAACCTGAGTCCTTTAGAAGAGCAGCCAGTGCTCTTGTGGTGTACTAACCATTTGTTCAGTCCAATTAAGGTGTAGTTTAAAAAGAGGGTTAATAATCTCCTTCCCTGTCTCCCTCAGTCCCTCTCTCCTTTTCTAGCATACACTAGGCAGGTGCTCTATCACAATATACATCACTAGCCATCTCCTCGATTTTTATTTTGAGTCCAAGATTCACCAGGTTCCCCAGGCTAGCCTGTGCTCACTGTGGCCCAGGCAGGCCTTGAACATGTAATCTTCCTGCCTCAGCCATCTGCATTGCTGGCACAGGCCTACACCCCAGGCCTTAGAGCTCCTTCTCAGTACCAATGCCATTTATATCAAGAGTAGAGTTCTTTATCAGAGCATTGTGGTCTGTGTTTCTATGTGCCAGTCACTGTGGAATTAATGATTTGATTAGCTAGAAGGCATGTTGTGACCAAGTGAAGAATTTTATCTGCCATGAGCTCACTCTCCAAGTGACAGCTTCACGGATTGACCCTAACTGACGTATTTCCTTTACAGGTGTCTCCAAGTTTTTCCACAATGGCTTCTGTTTAAGAAAAGACGCAGTTGCTGCCAGTATTCAGAAGGTTGAGAAGATTCTCCAGTGGTTTGAAAATCAGAAGCAGCTTAACTTTTACGCCAGCTCATTACTGTTTGTTTATGAAGGTTCATCTCAGCCAGCTACTACAAAATCAAACGATAGAACTTTGGCGGGGAAGTTTCTCTCCAAAGGCCACCTGTCGGACGCAGACGTACTGGAGTGCAATAACAACTTTCACCTGTTCAGCTCCCCGGCCAATGGGACATCAGTAGGCAAAAGCTTCTCCAAGGTGTACGCCAGGCACAGAAAGCTGTACTCAAAAAAGCACCACAGTCAGACTTCACTGAAAGTGGAAACTCTGGAGCAAGACAACGGGTGGAAAAGCATGTCCCAGGAACACTTAAATGGAAACGTACTCTCCCAACTGGAAAAGGTGTTCTATCACCTTCCCGCAGGGCGCCAGGAGATCACAGATGTAGAAGTGCGGATGATAGACTTCGCCCACGTGTTCCCTAGCAACACAGTCGATGAGGGGTATGTTTACGGTCTGAAGCATCTAGTTGCTGTCCTTCGGAGTATTTTAGACAGTTGAGTATCGCTCGCTGCAGTCTGTGACGGAGTGGGCTGATCACCGTGGAGAGCCGCAGGCATCAGCTGGGCCCCTGTAATGCTCTGTAAAAAGTTTGTATTGTGAGTCAACGTTTTATTTGTCTTTATACTTTTGGTAGAAGGTTAACTTTTTTATATTCTTACTCAGGAATACTAATTTGTTCATTAGAAAACTATGAAGAATAAAGAAACAGGAATGTCGAGCAGGGACTGTGTGGGACAGGGAGTAAATCGCTGTAACACGTTTGCAAACCATTACTCAGCCATTCAGAGTTCATGTAGCTTTCTGTAGCCAGTCACATGGAATCTCTGTCCACTCAACCTTGCCGGTGAGCTGTATCTAAACTATGACATCGTCAGACCACCTTAAGATCTAGAAAGCGCAGGTTTTGCTCATCAGGACCAATGTGCCTGAGCTCCCTAAAACTGGAGAACATTTGACACAGAGATGAGGTTATGTGGGCTCCATGTTAAAAGCAGAGAGCATGGCTGGGTGGTGGTGGCTCACACCTTTAACCCCAGCATTTGGGACGTAGAGGCAGGCGGATCTCTGTGAGTTCTAGGCCAGCCTGGGCTACAGAGTGAGTGCCAGGAAAGGCGCCAAAGCTACACAGAGAAACCCTGTCTCGAAAAACAAAACAAAACAAAAAAACAAACAAAAAAGCAGAGAGCAGTGGATGAAAGGTGCTTAACTGGGCGTGGTCCACCCGCAGGGTCCCCTGCAGTCCCTTCTCTGTGCTCCGTGCTGTGCCTCATGGGAAAGGTGAGTGAGGCACATGGCTGGCAACAGTCTTGGAATTAAATAGCACAAATTTTTCCTCCCTAGGGTCAGGAGAAGAGAGGTTATTTGTAAAGAACAAATTACTTTTTTTTTTTTTCCTCAAGGATTTCATTTTTGGAAAAGTCTTCATTTACTCTGTTGTGAAAAGTGCGATGCTTTTTATTACCATTCTGAGGCTTTGGAAAGGTGCATGGTGGAAACTTAGTTTTGTTTCTTCTTTAAATAATTTTTGAGACCCTTTTCCATTAAAAAAAATCTATTTTTTTTAAAAATATATCCCCATTTACTTTCGAGCCTTAGCGTAAACACATTTCTCAGAATCTGGTTAAACAGTGACCTGGTGTAGATCAGAATCCTGTGTAGGTTTCCCGTCCGTGGCATCTAACAGAGATATCATAGTTTAATTTCACTCAGAACGAGGGCAGGCAACTTTTCCTTGAAGAAATAGATTTATAAGTGTTATGTTTATTTTACAGCTACCACCCTTTTCAAATTAACTAGTTATTTATCAGTAAAGTATTTTTAAAATGGAAATTAAACTCGCAAATCATTTGCCTGTCAGTACTGTAATAATGGCTTGCACTTTGACTCACTGGTGTGTTAAAATAATTGAACAGCTTGACGTTTCTGAAAAATATTTTTGAGTTGTGACTTTACCTTTTCTTAAAACCCCGTTTTCCTTCAGAATTACAAATGAAACTGTTATACCCTAGAACCATTTTCTTGAACGTGGAGGGAATTTTAAGTTTATCTTACTCTCCTGACCCCATCACAGGGTAGTTTGCCAATGCCCACGCCCAAACATGAGCCAGGAATAAATGGGTCATTAGCCAGCGTACCTCGGGCATGTGCGTTTTGTGAGTTTTCACTCAGGAGGCTCCAAGTCTCCTCCACAAGGACTCCATGTTCTCTGCCCAAGTGTGTACTGGCTAGAGATGGTTTTGTTTCTTTCATTTTTGTGGGAGTGAGTTCCTAGCGATAATTCTTAGAAAACTTGGAGTTTTACCTTTTTTCTTACAATATTGACTTTTGTTCCTGGGTGTGATTCAGTAACTCTCAAGCTCATCTGGTGAACACTATTTTGAATCTTAAGAGGCAGTTTGGGATGATGTCAAGCTGTGGGCGATGAATAAGTCAACTCAAGTACTCAAAGCTTTGGGCACACGGTCGCTCAGTAAAGTCCTTCATCTACAGCTGTTTGCAGCATTTTGGAAGCCAGCATCCTGCCTTCCTGATGACTAGGTTTTGTCTGAATAAAACAGGAAGCGACTCTTATCTCTGCTGTTCAGGGAAGGGATTAATACTCAATTCTTCTTGTTTACATTTTAACACTGTTGCCCACTTTATGTTACTTTTTGATTATGCTTTTGATGACATGATCAACGTGTGTATGTAACGAACCTGTGGCGTTTTCTGGTCTGTCCTGTCTTGAAAGATAATGCTGAGATTTGCCACTTTGGGGATGAGGCATCCATCACTAGCCAAGCATATGTGAACACACAGATATTTAAGAACTAAGCAAACAAGGAGACAATTTGGACTGATGGAAATGTTAGCCCCCCTCCCCCAACATGATTTTAGTGTATTTCTTATGGGATGCACTCTCATGGAAAGGACTTTTAAGAAATTGTGGATGTGAATACGTTTCTCAAATAAAAGTTTAAAATTGTAAAATAGTTTTATAATAAAGTATTTACATTAATTATTTTAATATGGATGGAAGTTGCATAAATTATAATTGTTAAATATTTAAGTCGTCTTTCGAGAGAGTTTTGAAAATGTGTGTAAGTGGCGCTAATAGCCGTTAAATTGCTTTGTGTGACTGAAGGGGGCTTGTGCACTCTGCCTGTCCACACTGCAGGTTGCTACCGTGGCCCTGCAGGCTGCTCAACTGACTAAGAACTATTTTCTGAATGTTGATGTCCTGTGGTTTAGTGGTTTGTGATCTCTGTGGCTATGCTCTTCCCACCAGGCCTAGGAACGGTCAAGTTTATAGCATTTGGGGGAAAATGAATTTCCATAATTCGGTTGCAGTCTTCTCGTTGAGTTTTGAATTTGGAATGTGTAGGCAGGAGGGAGTTGCTGAACTGTGAAATGGACAGGCACTGAGGCCGGCCTTTGAATGGCCGACTGTTAGTACCACTCCACTTGAGGTCTGATGTTTAAACAGCTGTTCACACTTATCTTCCAGACCCTTGACCTTGAGTTTTGTACATTTGTGGCTGCAGTTGTCCTTTCTCTTCCCCCTAAAATGGTTTAATTGCCCAGAAACATCCAGTCCTTTTTAAAATGTGGTTACCCTTAGGGTGGTTCACCCAGATTCCTTTACCAAGCATGCACCATGTCGAGCATTTTCAACCCCTCTCCAGTGTACATCTGTGAACCAGTCAAGACTAACCATTTCCAGCACCCTGTCTAGGTGGAGTGGCTGCTAGGGACTTCTTTCTCACAGATCTACAGACACCTGCATTTAAAGCTGTTAAGGAGAGTGTTTGGGTAAAGATTAAATGGTAAGTATGGAGTTAACAAAGAAGGCAGATAATTTTTGACTTTTGGGCTGAGACCAAATGAAACTGAGGTGAGATCAGACATGCAGAACTGTCGCCTCCAGTTGACTGTCCATCTGAGCGGCAGTTATAGACAAGATAAAACAATGTTCAATTCCACTTTTGCTCGTAAAGGTATGTTTAGGTTCACCTCTAGAACAGTATTAGCATGGCGTCACTGCGGTCAGCCCTTACTAGAGCAAACGTTTCAGACCTCAGATTTAAATCACCAGTATTTCAAATTTGTCAGTGGATATGAAGTTACTCCTTCACTTCAGAGTAGTCGCATTATAACATAAAATACTGATATTTGGAGAAGGAGTCTACATCTTTGCTGGCAATACTGAAAGTCTTCCAACTCGTTTGGCCAACTTCTATTAAGAGCTGCCACGATTCATGCCATTAAGTCAGTAGAAAGTCAGAGTTTTTTTTTTTTTTAATTTTTAAAAATGTATCATTATTAAACTTTGGGGACAGTGTCCACTTACAGGATTAACAGTTTCATTATTGAAGGTAGGGTTTGTGATCCCCTGTAGAGAAGGGGAAAGGCACACACACACACACACACACACACAGACACTTTGCTGTGGGATCTTTACTGGAAGGCGTACAAAATTATGGAAAATTGCACCCAAATTGTGTCCACGGTGACTACAGGCAACAGTGCCAGCCCCCCCATACTTGATGAATGAATGTATTGTTGTACTTGGGTGTAAATGTTGTAAATGTCTCTCGTTTTCTTTTTCAGTGTTTGTAATTTGTACGTTGACAGGATATTCTTGGAGTGCAGGGGTCATCACTGTGTTTCTAGAATCATTTAATGTGATATACCAATTTTTATAAGTGATATTTAGATAATTCTAATAACTGTATATTCGACAACTTATTAAAATGTTTTGCATTGGCGTTTCTTTCGTTAATTACCACATTTGAACGAACTAAGGGTATAAAAGACACTCAGCAAATGTTTGGGTACTGGGGCATAAACATGATGTCATCGGGAGGGATTCACAGATGACTGAGTTGAGAGAATTGCTCATTGAATGAGGGGGAGCGGGATCGATTTGTGTGAATGCTTTCTTTTCTATCATACAAACTAAAATCTTGGGGACATTGGTGCTGCCGTGAAAACGCAATGGGTGTTGTCTTGTTTTGTGAGGCAGACTCATTATGTAGACCAGGCTGGCCTCAAACTCAGAGATCTCCCTGCCTCTGCCTCCAGAGTGCTGAGATTAGGGGTATGGCCACCACCCATGCTTTAAAATACTGTGATTTTTAAAGGTTACCTTGGAAAGACTTGTGTATATTTAAATTTTGTGGATTGGTCTCCTACTGAGCGGCCACGGTATTTTCATTCATTAAGAGGAATTAGAGGTATTTGTCTGCTTTGAGTTTTTTAATTTAGAAAAGTTATGTGTGTGGGTGTGTGCACAGGAGTGCAGGTGCTCTTGGAGGGCAGCAGTGTCTTGGGTTCTCTGGGAGCTGGAGTTCCAGGCAGTTGTGAGCCGATCCACGTGGTGCTGGGAACTGAACTAAGGATCCCCGCCTCCTGCAAACTGCCCAGCGTCTTTCCAACTTCAGTCTATTTAAGTGTGGTGCTTGTGAACACATGCTGTGATTCGTTTTAACACCGGAGGATAACTTGGGAGAGTGAGATCACGATGGGATCTGGGAGGCTTTTGAGGCAAGTGCTTTTACCCACTGAGCTACCTTGCCCATCCACAGTTGACCTTTAAACAAGGTTATCACATAGCCCAGGCTGACCTCGGAACTTTCTATATAGATGAAGCTGGCCTTGAATTCCTGATACCCTTGCCTTCACCTCCACAGTTCTGAGATGATGATGATGATGATGATGATGATGTGCCAACATACCTGGCTTGAGATTTTAAAAATAGAGTCCCATAAGTCTTTCTCAAGATGTGTGCTCTCTAGTACTGAAGAAAGGCAAGTGATGGGGCTAAGCTGCTCCATCAGGACTGTATGGGGAACCAGTGCTGACGGCATAGAGAGGACATGGCCCTTCCTTGTCAGTCCATACTAAGTTAATACTCAGGGAGCCATGATGTTCTCACATCTGCCAAAGTAAGTCAATACTTTTTGTTTGTTTGTTTGTGGGTTTGTTTTGTTTTTTTTGTTTTGTTTTGTTTTTCAAGACAGGGTTCTCTGTGTAGTTTTGGAGCCTGTCCTGGATCTCGCTCTGCAGACCAGGCTGGCCTCGAACTCACAGAGATCCACCTGGATCTGCCTCCCGAGTGCTGGGATTAAAGGCATGCGCCACGACCGCCCAGCAATACTTTTGTTTTAACTGGCTAAGACTGGCTGCTCAAGTCCTGAAGAGATCAGAATGTCACTGCCATAATCCCCGAGTCATAGGCTAAGTACCAAGACTAAATGCTGACGTGAACCAAAAGTGAAGTCAGTGGGTTTGCTGAGAAAATGCTGAGTCTGGCCTCCGGGGCATCTGTGGTACTGCTGGTTGTGGGATTGCACTTGTATGCAGCAAGACTTGAACATTACCCCCTGGGTGTGGAGATCGCAGGACCAGGTGGGCTACCTGGCCAGAGCTGGTACAAAGAAAAAAAGAAATAGGCAGGGAAGTTGAGGTAGGAGGATCGCCCCAAGTTTAAGCCTAGCCGGGGCCACAGAGTAACAACCCCATCCCCCATCTCAAACAGAAATTAACAACAACAACAAAATGGATTTGAGATGTGAGCGGATGCAGCCGGAAGTGGCTCAGTGGTGGCCCTTCTCAGTGGGAAGGTAGGATTGTTCGCTTTGTGCAGACCTCAGCTCCATTTCCTGCTGTAGGTTTGGCATCCTGGGATGACAGACTAGACTTGCCATTTTCGATCATTTGTGCACTGGCCTTTGCGCTATGATTGCTGACAGCTTTGCCAGTTCAGGAGCATGGTGTGTGTGAACCACAGCATCCTGGACATCCAAACGCGGCCCAGCTATTTTCATTGGAAATTACCATGATCTCTGAGCTACACCCACAGTCCTTACGACTGTTATTGAAGGGCCTGGGGGTGGGGGGTGGGGTGGCATGGTGGATAAGAGTGCTATGTAAGCAATAAGGACTGGAATTTGAATTCCCAGCACCAATGTAAAAATAAAAACCAGCCACAGCCTCGGGCATTTGTAACCCTAGCATTGCAGACAGAGACAGGCAGATCCTGTCTCTTGTCAGCCTGCCTACCTGAAAAACTGAACTTCGAGGTCAGTGACACAACCTGTGTCGAGGCATTAAGTCAGAGAGCAATAGACACCCCCTCCCTGCTCTAGCCTCTGAAAGGGCAAGCATCCAACACCCCCACCCCATATACACAAAATTATTATATGTTAACAAAACTGACAAAATCCCTTAGGATCTTATCCCCTGCAGTTCTGGGAGTTGAACTGCACCCCCACCATGCCAATAAAAATTGACAAAAATGAATCACTTATTTTGGAAACAATTGCAGTTTGTAACACAAATTGCTATTAATAGAAAACCCAGAGCCAGATATTGGGGTGAATGCTGAAAGATCAGAGAAATAGAACAAGCCAGCCACGTTCTTACCTCTACGACATCCTCAGCCTCAAGAGAGTGAGTTCCTGTCTCCTCACGCCTTATATACCTTTTTCTGCCCTGCCATCTTACTTCCTGGGATTAAAGGCGTGTGAGTTTCCCAGTACTGGGATTGAAATTGTGTGCCACCACTGCCTGGCCCTGTTTCCAGTGTGGCCTTCAACTCAGAGATCCAAGCAGATCTTTGCCTCCCTAGTGATAGGATTAAGGGTGTGTGCCACCACTGTCTGGCCTCTGTGTCTAATCTAGTAGCTGACTCTGTCTTCTGGTCCCCAGATAAACTTTATTGGGGTACCCAATGTATCACCACAGCAGTTTGTGTGCCAGGCATCAGGTCAGTTCTGAACAGTGTCACATAGGGCAATGTGGGCTAGGATTCCTATGGAGACTTACACACACACGCACACACACACACACACACACACACCAGGATTCCTATGGAGACTTAGACACACACACACACACACCAGGATCCCTATGGAGACTTAGACACACGCACACACAGACACAGACATACACACACACTCTCACCATTTGGGAAGGCAGGTGATTGGCTGGGCAGAAATGGCAAGTAGTTAGGGCTCTCCCTGCTGAGCCATGTTAAAAGTCTACAGATAACTGACTTCAGTTATTTATCCAGATCTGGAACATTCTGTGGCTTAACCATTAGCTGTAGCTGTGTCTTCACAGGATAGGCACAAGGAAGGAGTCTGTTATAAGCACCTCACCGTGCAGCGTGAGGACCATAAACCTGGATGGAACAGGTGTACAACTCATGGGTTTGGAGGCCTTTCAGAGAAAACCCTTCACATCTGTAAAACTGCTACAGTGCCTTGTGGTCCTCATCAGCTTCAATTGGCATTTTTTACTCCCTGTAGCACTTGACTCCAACTCATTGAGGTTAAGTCAGAGGAGAGAACAATTCAGGTAATTGGTCGGCCTGGCCACTCCAGCAGTAATTGACACTGCGTCTCACCCCAGTGTAATTGGCTTAACTCTGTAGCGTGGCTTAAACAGAGTGGGTGGATCTGCTCCTGTGGGCTCCACTTCAATCTATCTGTTAGGAGACGGACAGTTGGCTCTGCACTCTGGGGTGCGGGGCAATGAGCTCAGGACATTCTCTGCATAGGCTAGCCTAGGGCTCAAGAGAAACGGGTGTATGCAAACAGGTTGCAAACTACCGTTTGGGTTGTATAGGTTGCCAACTCAGTCCCCATGGGATGGCACTGGAGAGGGGCTCTGATGTTGGAGGCCACAGCACAATCAGCCACAGACTCCGTCCTCAGACCACTTACCAGCTGAGGCCAGGCTTGTCTTCTCATGGTCCTTGGTTTCATTGGGCAGCCAGATCTTATATACTGGATACTTATAAATACCCTTAAAAATATTCCCTTTGCCTTTTACCCAGATTTCTATTTGTTACCCACCCTCCTCAATTTCCTCTCCTCCTCCTCCTCCTCCTCCTCCTCCTCCTCCTCCTCCTCCTCTTTTCCCCAGACAGGGTTTCTCTGTGTAGTTTTGGTGCCTGTCCTGGATCTCGCTCTGTAGACCAGGCTGGCCTCGAACTCACAGACATCCACCTGGCTCTGCTTCCCAAGTGCTGTGGGATTAAAGGCGTGCGCCACCAACGCCCGGCCCCTCCTCAGTTTTAAAGAGTATTATCCTATGCATCTTATTCATGAACTTCCTCAGTGATGGCAAGTGACAGCTGATTTTTTTTTTCCCTACGTGTACAGAAACTTAAAAGTTCATGACAGGGGCTGGAGAGATGGCTCAGTGGTTAAGAGTACTAACTGCTCTTCCAGAGGACCTGGATTCAATTCCCACCACCCACATAGCAGCTCACAACTGTCTGGTAACTCCAGTTCCAGGGGACCCAACACCCTTACACAGACATACATGCAGGCAAAACACCAATGCACATAAAAAAGAAAGTTTGTGACAATGATTTTTGTTCTATATTTAGCACCATGTTAGCTCACAAAGTGGCTGTAACTAACTTTTATTCTGAAAGACCAGGTTCAATTTAGGTGTGAGAGCTGTTGCCTCTAATGCAGTATTTGAGCTCCAACATGCTTCTTGGTTATAATTACGTCCCCCCCCCCCCATGTGCTTCTCATGCATTTCCCCTAGAGGAGATGCTGGGGCAAACATTTCTGTTTTGTGTTGCAAGGCTGAACACCTGGTCTAGGAACTGTATAAAGACAGGTTCATTGGGCGCTCAGTTTTGGAGGCCAAAAGGTGACCCCATCTGCTTAACTTTAGGACAAAGTGTTCTGCCTGCATCATGGCATGGGGCCTGTGGCTGTGGTTGGAACTTGCCAAAGAGAGATCATGTGGAACATGGGAAGCAAGAGTTAATTCAGGAGCCTTGCTCAATCACTATAATATCCTCCCTCTGCTCAGAACCAACCCACTCCAGGCAATCGGAATTAGTCTATTCTAAGGGTGGGGTCCCCATTGACCTAAGTCCCTCCATGTAGGTCCCAGCTGTGACAGGTCGCAGCATCTGTCATCCTGGTTGCACAGGGGCCGGGCTTCTAGCTCTCAAACCTCCATAGTGTCGCAGTCTGCCTACTGTGCTTTGAGTCTGTTTTGCTGGCATAGCAACAGGACTGTGTCTTCACAGAAGAATGATGCACTGGTTAATGTTTTGTCAACATGGCACAGGCTAGAGCCGTCTGAGAAGTGGGAACCTCGGTTGAGAAAATGCCACTGTAAGACTGGCCTTTAGACAAGTCTGTGGGGGCATTTTCTTGATTCATGATTGATGTGAGAGGGCCCACCCCACTGTGGGTGGTGCCACTCCTGGGCAGATGGTCCACTCCTGGGCTGTACAAGAAACGTTGAACAAGCCATGGGAGCAAGCCACTAAGCAGCACTCTTATGGCCTCTACCTCAGTTCCTGTCTCCAGGTGCCTGCCTCGAGTACCGGCTCTGACTTCCCTGAATGATAGACTACAGCCTGTGAGCTGAAATGAACTCTTTCCTCCTTGGGTTGCTTTTAGTCATGATGTTTATCATGTCAGGAAGCTAACCAGGACGTAGGACAATATGCAACACTCTGGGTGTAACTCATCTAGTCACGGGGCTTAATCTTGGTTTCTAGATTGCGGCCTTTCCGTAGACCGCCCGATCTGAGGAGAAGGATGGACAGATGGGTGCTCAGTAGCTGCGAATGTACCACGTGGCTTCTGTAGAATAAATCTTACTCCGTTGTGTTTGTAGAGACCTCGCTTCTTCAAAAGGGCTGTCGAGTGCCTGCTTCTTTGCAACGTGGCATTACCTTTTTGAAGTAAAGCCACAAATAGCAATTGACAATGGAGAACCTCCCCTCTACCTCGGCTTCAAACAGCTGAAGTGTATTTTTCAAGTATCCTTCAAGGTGTCCTTAACTTGTTTACAGTAGTCTTTTCAAAAGCCATTGCCCATTTCTTGGTATTTCCACAAGGGTTGAGGGTAAGTGGGGGCTGTTTGACCCATATGCAAATAGCTTAGGGCTGCCTGACTCCTTAGTTCCTTTCTTTGAAAGAACAGAAAGGTGTCTGTGAAGATGGGGCTATCCTCACTGTAGCCACCTCTGCATGTTCTCATGCCCAATATGGTACCTCGGGTACTTACTTCCCTTGCTAGCGTTTTTCTTCGTGAGTTCCATGTGCACAGGTGTCTTTTCCCAGCACCCTAACCGCTCAGTCTCTCGTCCCTTCAATTCCAACCACTGCTCCCCACGTCAGCCTCTCAACTGAGTGGGGGTGCCCTACATGTTACAATGTTACTGACTCCCCCACTCTATCTGCTGTGGTCTCTGCTTCTCTCCTGTAGGTGAAACACCCCTGTACACACACACACACACACCTGCAGGCAAGAAGAACAGAGAGGGCAAAGCCAGGTCATGGTGGAACTATGAAACCACAAGGCACAGCTGGTCTGACCTCAGCAGCTAGATAGCCACCCCCCCATCATTAGCCACCCCCACCAAACTCAGCCAAACACTCCGTTGTTCTATGGGTCATATTCCCCTGGAGAATCTCTTTTGATTGCTGCTATTTTCTTAGTGGGAAAAAAGGGGGGGTCAGGTGAATTAAGAGAAGATGAAGGGGCCTGATGATATGGTTCTGTGTAAGGATGGTGGCATGTATGTATGTATGGGCTCCTTCTCAGAACCCAGAGACTCTGGCTGTCCTTTGAACCATCGAACTTCAAGGGCTGCTGCTGGACAGCTGTGTTTGCTGTGTTTGCTCCAAACATTTTCAGCTCCAAGGCACAAGTTTCAAGTTGGTGGAAAACTGGAGATAACCAATATCCAAAGATATTGATCATTTTTCTTGTGGGTGAAAGGTTAGGCCATGACTGAGAGACCAGAAGCCGGCCCCAAGGGCAAAGCGGGCCCAGAAAGCATCGCCCTAAATGTCACAGCTCCATTCCCACCAAACCACTAGGACAAGACTGCTGTGACTGAGCGGAGCCTGTCAGAGCTGACCCCAGCAGGTGCCCCCAACCAGACATTGGGACCAATTGCATGCTGGGAAATTGCAGGCACAGTGATTCACCCTAAGAGGACTGCTCATGCTAGGCAGGTTATATCTATTTGTAAGGCACACATTCTGTTTCCATGGAAACAAAGTCCATCACCGGTTCAAAGGACAGACAGGAGCCGATGGAAAGGGAAGTGTTTTCTTCTATGAAGGTTAAAGATCCTTCCCCAGCCTCCATTCCTAGCTGCTCACTGCATTTATTGCAAAGGAAAGATCACAGTTTTGTGTCCAAATTCAGGTTTTTCAGAGCTGGTCACACACTTGAACACCCTCCCTTTACTTAGATAGACACAAATTCCTAAACCAGACAAGCACAAGGTAACTTGCTCATAGGCTATCCTTATTTTCAGTTTGCTGGTTTATATATTTTTTTTTTTAGAAAATAATTGATTTCATTTAGCAGTTAACCTGTGAGCTTAGTGGTGGCTAAATATTAGCTAATTGATATTGAGTCCTTACTCAGCTCCAGCACCCAAGAGACTTCAAGCCATTGACCAATTAGCAAGGAAGCACAAGCGTACTCACAGTGTAATTCAACTACGCTAGAACATTAAGCGTTTCAAAACTGCTTAGAAAAACTCAGGTTCCTTCCCAACAATCCCCAGCTCAGGTCATGTCAACAGTATTTTTCCATCGGTCTCTGTGACACAATTTGCAGGGTACTTTTCACTTCTGTTTTTCATACGCGTTCGATCGATTTCACTGGCAAATCTTCTGGGCTTGTTCGAACTTCCAGCTCCCACCTTCCGCCTTCCCCTCTGTGCTCTCCATAGCTTGCTCTCCTCTCAGCTCCACCCCAGGCTGCTCGGTGGAGCCCGGATTACTCCAGCGCTTCCCTCCCACGGCCCCAACTTCTCCCCACTCAGCAGCAAGAAGTGACTAAAATGCCAACCGAGCAGTTCCACGGGCGCAGGCTCAGAATCCTCCACCCATGTCTCCGTGCACTTGGGTAGACTATGAAACCCTGACCATCTCTTCTAGAATCTTCTCTTCCCCTGTCTGTGACCACCTCTCTCATCTCACTTCCTGCCACTCCAATCATGCTTAGTACCCTCCTGACCAGCGAGGCACCTGCGGCCTTTTATTGCACCCTGTCGTTTGCACCGAGCTGCTTCCCCAGGAACTGTGACCGTCCCACGCTCTCCGAGTTCTGTAAGCTCTAAGTGTGTCATGGTCAGGAAGAAGGCTTTCCCCTGGGCAAAACCAGCTGGTGCCTCCTTCCACAGGGACTCTACGGTCTGATTCTGAAGGACGGGCCTCGGGAACTTTATGTGATCCTTAGCTTTAATGGTCAAGGTCCTACAACCTAGAGTCATCTGGGAAGAGAATCTCAAGGAGGAATTGTTTGGAATGGGCTGGCCTGTGGAAATGTCTGTGGGGTGTTGTCTTCACGGCTTTAATTGATGTGGAAAGACTCAGCCTGAAAGCGCGTGGCACCATTCCTAGGTTTGGGGCCCAGGACTGTATAAGAGAAAGCTAGCTGAATGCTAAACATGAATGTATTCCTTCTCTCTCTCTCTGCTCTCAGCTGTGGAGATGATGTGACTAGCTGCCTTCATTTCCCTGCAGTGATGGACTGGAATTGAGAGCTAAAAATAAACCCGTTTCCCCCACAAGCTGCTTTTTGTTGCGTTTTTTTTTTTTTTTTTTTTTTTTGTTTTTTTCACAGCAGAAGGGAAACGGGACGCTGCCATTTTGTTGTTCGTTGCTTCTATACCTCTTTTGGGGCTCAGAAAATGATACCTCAAAGTTTGGGGCTGCAGTATGCTGAGTTCTGAAGGACTGAAGGCTTTGGAAGGGCCCAGGGGCAAGTTCCTTTGTGCCCTCCTGCTCTTCTAGGCCCTGCTTGTTGACTATGGAACAGTCCTTAAAGAGAGGAGTGAGGATTAAGAAATAATAGATATGAAGAGTAGAGAAGTTAACATAAAAGAAAGAGAGGCACAGGATAGCATCGGGAGGCCTCTGGGTCAACACCACAGTCGCCCCGAGTTTATTCCTCATGGGCTTTTTAAACACCAGCAACAGGCGAGGCAAAAGACCTCCCCCTCTCAAGGACAAAGTACAGGCAAGTGTAAACACTTCCTTAATTATCAAAACATCTAGTAGCCACGCCTTACAGCAAAGCATTATGTAATTAGGCCTTGAAGTATAAGACACCTGGTAACCATGACTTTGGCCAAAAGATCCTATTATGCAACCTTATGGGGCAAAACAAGCTTGGACTCTCTGACCCTGAGTCAAGATGGAATAAGGCCACACTCGAGTCTCCGTGGGCCCCCACACCTCCTTCTCTTTCTTCCATGGGACACATCAGAACTATTCTTCAAAGGCAGTCATAAAACCGTCCCCTGGCCATCAAGAAATTCTGTGACCTACCCTTGTCTGATGGAAATATGACTATCTAGAAGTCTTGGGTCAGGTTCAGTTTGTCTGCCGGCTAAAGAATTAAAAGACAGGAAATAAGTTACAGTCACAGCAAGCAAACAGGTTTTAGTAAAAGTGAAAGTGCATGTAGTGCACATACCTCCTCTGAGCCCTCCCCACAGACTTCTCACGCATGGGAAGGGGATCCCGAAACAGAAATACGTTTTCCTTTTGGAAGGCTGGGGCTTTAAGCTGGTTTTGGTGGCCTGGAGGGGCGTCTCCTCCCCTCATTTTGGATTGGTCAACTTAAGAAGAAGCTGGTAGGTCCACAGCTCCAAGCAGGACTGCCTTAAGGTAAGTCTGGGCAAGTCAGCCTCAAGGGGGCGCTGCCACCACCACCGCTTCTGCTGCTGCTGGTAGAGCCCGCCAGGCCTTAGCATGATGAAGTTTGCTGTCTTGTTGTTTAGCATGACCCCTTTCCCTCTCTTTCTGCCTGCCAGGCTGCCTCTCTGACTTCACTATGCCACAGACCCTTATTCCATTAGGGGTGGAAAGATCATAAAGAAGAGCCCAGGACGGCTTTTCCTGGGCTTCCCCTCCTTGGTCTACTGCAGTCAGCTCAAACTGTTTCTTCTTTCACATTGCTGCATGGCCAACCCTCCATCCTCCATCCAATCCACCCGCCTACAAAGACCGCTTTCCCTTCGGCCTTGGGGTCTTCACTTCTGAAGACTCCTGCGTCATGTAGGACTTTTCAGTTCTGCTTTTCTCTTGACCTGTTGCTTCTGACAGAATTAGTGGCTGTGGCCTTTGTGGAGGGTGAAGAACGATGTCGCTCGTCCAGCCGGATGATTGACACCTGTAACACGCTTGGCCCCTAGTAGATGCTGAATGAGAGGGCGAGGGATGGATGAGTGTGGCAGCCGTTCTTGGTTGTCAACATCTGGAACTAACGCCCCAAAATGGAGGACACACCTGTGAGGGGTTTTTGCTTAATTTGAAGTAGCAAAATCCACCTCTAATCTGGATCTTTGAGGTAGGAAGACAGCCTTTAATCTGATCTTGAGTCAGGAAGACACATTGTTGTATTTTAAAAATGGCGGGAAGGAGTCTCGCCATACAACAGGGCCCATGTGGGAGGTTTATTGAGGGGAGGAGGAAAAGGGGCAGAGACCGGTCCCTGGGGACCAGAGGGAAGAAAAAGGGAGAGACAGGAAGTGGGCAAGTCATGTCTTTTATAAGAAAATGCACACAGGGGATGCTCTTAGTGGCTGCAGCTGAGGATATATCCTGTCAGGACCCTAAGGGTTGGCCAGTACAGATGCCTAAATGTTAACACACACCAAACCAACTCAGGGAGGAAAGGGTTTATTTAACTTACACTTTTTTTTTTTAATCCCGGTTCATCATCAAGGAAGTCAGGACAGGAACTCAAACAGGGCAGGAACTTGCAGGCAGGAGCTGACTTAGAGGCCATGGAGGGGTGCTGCTTACTGGCTTGCTCCTAATGACTTGCTCAGCCTGCTTTCTTATAGATCCTGGAACCACTAGCCCAGCTATGGCACCACCCACAATAAGCTGGACCCACCCCCAGTCCATTAATTAAGAAAACACCCTGCAGGCTTGCCTACAGCCTGATCTTGTGGGGGCAATTTCTTAGTTAAGGTTCCCTCCTCTCAGATGACTTTAACTAGTGTTAAGGTGACATAAAACTAGTCAGCACGAATGTCTACTGAAGACCAGCTGAGAGATCCAGCCTTGTGGACTGAGCAACTTCTGGATTCTTCAACTTTCCCTTCACAGCCAGCCATGGTTGGATTAGCTGGACTGCAGCCTGTGAGCAGCTCTAATAAATACCCTTCCTATACATTGAGAGACTCATTCTCTAAGTTCTGTTACTCTAGAGAACCCTGACTAATACAAGGAGGGATGTCTTTTCATCATCAAAATTCAGGAAATGGGAACTCCCAATCCCGTTGCTCAGTAACTTCAGGGCATGGGAGGAATAAAAACATGAACACAGGTGGATTAGTCTACTGCTTTGTTTTAGCTCTTTTCTCCTCCCCTCCCCTCCCTTCCCTTCCTCTCCTTTCCTTGTTTTGAGGCTGGGCACTGCTGGGGATTGAACTCAAATCCTTGTCCATGCTAAGCACATGCTTTACCACTAAATTACAACCGTGTGTGTGTGTGTGTGTGTGTGTGTGTGTGTGTGTATCATGGATGTATGTGAGGGTGGGTGTATATATGGCATGACTTGCTTATGAAGCTCACAGGATAACTTCTCAGAGTTGGTTCTCTCCTACTATGGGTTCCAGGGATTGAATGCAGGTCCTCAGGCTTGATGGCAAGTGCTTTTACCCACTTAGCCATTGTGCTATCCCTGGGGCTTTGTTTTAGAGGTTCAAGAGAAGGGTTAGGGATATAGTTCGGGCGGTTCTCTATTTTGATTGGTAGTTTTCAGGTTATGTAACCCCTTTCCTACTGTGCATGTTCCTTCCTATGATGCATCTAATTTTAGTCTTATGCATAGGCCTAGGGTGGTAAGTAGAGGACTGTTGTAGAATATTATTTTAAGGTGTGTTACTTTTGTTTATGTTGCATTTGTTTAACTCTGTGAAGCTGTGTTACTTTGCCTGTCTTAAACACCTGGTGGTCTAATAAAGAACTGAATGGCCAATAGCAAGGCAGGAGAAAAGATGGGCAGGGCTGGCAGGCAGAGAGATTATATAGAGGGAGAAATCTGGGAGGAAGAAGTAGTAGCCAGAGAAAGAGAACTCCAGGGATCAGCCATTCAGCTATACAGCAAGCCATGGAGTAAGAGTAAGATTTACAGAAGTAAGAGAACAGGAAAAGCCCAGAGGCAAAAGGTATGATGGGATAATTTAAGTTAAGGAAAGCTGGCAAGAAATAAGCCAAGCTAAGGCCGGACATTCATAATTAGGAATAAGCCCGTGTGTGATTTATTGGGAGCTGGGTGGTAGCCCCCCAAAAAAGAAAAAACAACAACAGAGAACTATCCCTAAATAGTTCTCTTGAGGACACTTTGCCTTTTGGTACATGTACTTCAAACCTGTTCAGGCCAGATTGGCCCTTTGTCCATAGTTTCTGGACATAACTAGAATATGCTCGGATGGACTCTTAAGTTTGATAGTTGTTAAGGGGGAAGGGAATTTACTCTATTGTTCAAAGGATGCGTGCGTGCATGCGAGCGTGTGTGTGTGTGTGTGTGTGTGTGTGTGTGTGTGTGTGTGTGTGTAACTCCATTCAGGTGGGAGTCCTAGGCTGCTAGCATGTTGCCAGGTGCATTGTTCAGAGAGAGATGCATGTGCATAATATCTGCATGTGAGGTTCTTGGGCTGCCAAGTGCATTGTTTGCAGAGGAATGTGTGCATAGCCCG
>CABHPH010153531.1:0-41746 GCA_902168325.1 Peromyscus nudipes
CCTCTGGAATGCTAGGATTAAAGGTGTGAGTGCCAACATTTTCTAGCCTAAGTATCTAGTGACTTTTTTATTCTCTGACCCCAGATAAGTTTATTAGGGTACACAATATTTTGGGGAACACAATACCACCACATTCCTTAAATTCATATAGTTGGTAAAATTTATCTTTTACTGCAGATAATTGCACAGCCCAGAAGTATTATGACTTTGGCATCTGGAAAGATTAAGGCTGTGAACATGTTACTTAGTGGGCTCTCCTGAGTAGCTTGTATTGAGAAAAGAGAACACTTCTCAGACATGTCCAGAAAACCTGCCACACTTACAGCATCTGCAAGTTGTCCCATGTGGACAAGCACTTGACAAATAGTAAATAGATGGCAGGCTATAGAAAGGTGACTTGATATTCTCACTTATGTGTAGAAGGTTTAAAAACAGTCCACTACTGGAGACGCAAAAGGGTGACTGGGCAAAGAAGGGCTATTGGATTTGATCAGCTCGTGCTATAGAAATGATGGGAACAGCACATGGAACCCCATTCATATGCACAATGAACACGAATTAACAAAATAAATATATAAGATAAGCCAAAGGATATGAGAGATTTTTTAGAAAGCATGCCCAGTATTCTCTCATCCTGGTTCTCAGAACAGAATGCCTTCTTAGCCTTCTAATCAGAATGTTATCTCACGCTGCACACAGGACAGTGATACTTAGACACTATCGACACAAACAAGGAAGTCACTTTCCTTGCATGTGCTTAGGGTTTGAACACATATTTCCTTTCTTTCCTCTTCAGTGTGCCTGGAGTGGATCTTTGCAGCTGGATCAGGCTCCTCATGAACCCAGATCACAGTTTCTCCAGAACTCAGGGCTCTGCCTGGAGACCCGATTTCACAGACATTTGTTTGAGTAGCTTCTTTGAACAGAGCTGAAAGAGGATGAGGGAAAGACAGGTATTTTCAGGGCTAGTTGAGAAACATACACAGGAACAGGAAGTTCTTGGAAGCTTGGGGACATTGGCATTTCTGGTTCTTCCCAGGATCGGGAGTGGGTACCAGAGGCGAGAGGAGGAGGAAGTACCACACAGGGAAGATACCTAAACCACAGCAAGCATCAGCAGGGATGGCAGCCTTTTGCTGTAGCAGCCAATCTCCAGCTGTTGGTCCACTGCTCCTGCAAATTACTGTCCATCTATACTGTCAAAAGTTTTAGCAGATCTTCCTTCAGTTTATTTAGTAACTGGTAAGCTTACCAAGTGTTAACAGAAATATTTTTTAAAGTGCTTTCTCAGAGATGAGACAATGGTTCAATGGTTAAAAGCATTCACTGCCCTCTCAGAAGATGCTGGTTGTATTCCCAGCACCCTCATAGGGTTCACAACATCTATAACTCCAGTGTCAGAAGATCTGATAACTCTTTCTTACATCCGTGGGCACCAGACATGCGTGGTGTGCCCATACATTCGTACAAACAAAATAAAAATAAATTGAAAAATAAAAAATTTATATATTTAAATAAATAAAGTGTTTTCTCTTGGCATACATGAACTGGTTCTTATAAATTTGGGAATTACTGCATGATATTTTAATAATGATAAACTTAATATAGAAATGATTAAGTTTCATCTATCTAATGAGGATTTGTATTATAACAAAACCTGGGAAGTCAAGCTTGAGGATACCTCTTAATGCTTGACAGGCACCAAAGTACACATACACATGATGATGCATTCATCAAGTCAGAGGAGATCAATGTACTGTGCAGGCAAAACCTGAGCTCCCATTAAGGTCGTGTGCTGTGGCTGGGATGTGATCCAGCAACTTGCAGGTAATGACAGGAGGCAAGCCAAGGCTGTTCATATACAATCTGTGCACATGCTCCGATGTCCAGGTCCAGATTTTGCCACCTTGTAAAGGTAGCTTGAGAGCAAGACCAGATGAGCTTTCTTGTTCCAGTGAGACACCCAAAGGCATAGCTGGAAGGACTTAAGGGGCTCATTGATCAGCAACAGCTCTGGTGTGAAATGTGAACAGTTAAATATTCACCTCAGAGACCTCTCCCACCCAAGTTCAGCTCAGTGAGCTGTTGCATTTATTGGGACTACTTTCAGGGACATGGGTGATGGGTTATGTGTGGGAGCATAGGAAACTCCAAGTCAGCTGCGTCATCGAACAGTCCACTCCTGTACAGTGATGACTCACAAAAGCCACATTCCTGCTGCTCCCTGTAGAACACGCAGGAAGTTCAGCAGATTGGAGAACCTTACCCCCGACCCCAGCAACTGCTACTGCTTTTGTAGCCTTGGGAGGACCTTTCAAACCTTGTAACTGTCTGAGCTTCTGGGGCCTTCTAAATTTCATCAATTTCCTGAATCTTACTAGCCCCTCTCCTCCCTTCAGGAGGAGACGTTTCAATTAGGAGGAAGAGACACACCACAGTGGGTGTGAAAACCTGTGCCTGCATGAGAGAACAGGGAATGACATAACATTGCACTGTTTAAGTTAGAAATTTAAATGCCATAACCGTTAATGTGTTATTTTAGATGCTCCTTCGTGAGTTCATATTTAAATAGCATTTAAAATTTTAAAAGCATAAGAACGTTGGTGTGCTTACAAGAGCATAATTGAGTTTAATGAAGTGGAAACACAGGTCCACTTAACCTGATTTATCTTCCTCTGTACAGGTCTGTAGATGGTGGAATAACAGTGGATCTCTCAGAGGAAGCAAGTTCAGTAGGAACTTACCATGGTGAAGCATGGACAGTTAGGGTAAAAATAGCACAGATTTTGGAGAAGCTGATTCACCCATGCAAAACTCTCAAAGTCACAGTCCATTTCAACTCCACACGGTTCAGTTCAAACCCTGTATCAGGAAAGTCTTACACCAATTCAGACGCCAGCATAAATCATGTTGCTACCCAAGCTCAAGCTTCTTAGGACTCTGGTTTCCCTCCCTCGGGATGTAACTTGGACAAATGGAATAGGTGAAGCTGAGATGCACATGTAGGACAGAACATAGCTTATGAGCACGAGCCTTAGCAAATAAAAAGGCAGGGCATGCACATCAATTTGAATTTCAGAGATAAAGAGAACACCTTCTTTGAGTGTCCTAAATATTGCATGGGCTGTATTCACAGTAAAGAAAACATGGTTTAGCTGCATTTCAAGCAAGCAGGCCCTTTTGTATGGTGTCTGACAACACTCATGTATTTAGAATGTGGGTGGAGGAGGCTGCCTTTACAGGTAGTCAGAGATTTGCTGTAGATGTTGGTTGATTATGTTTGCACAACTATGTTTGAATGGCCCTCTTCAAGAATCAAATGTCAAAGAGAGGGGTCACGTAGCCAGCACCCTGACTTTCACAGGAGATTTTTTTTTATTGCTTGATCAAGTTTACTCCTTTAAAAACCCATTCTTTAGCAGAGAAGGCACCTGGTGGGAAGTTTACCATTGACATGTTTACTGCCTGCCACTCAACCACTGTCTGCTGAGAGCAGAGGAACTGGGATCCTCAACAAATCACTGGGAACATTTCATACAATGAAGTCTGAATAATGGATTGAGACGGTTCTGACCAATGTCTTCTTAAAGATAAAGATACCTGGGGTCTTTGTAGGAAGAGGACTACGTGAAGGCAAGGGACAGGGTTTCTGGCTTAGATCAGCTGCAGAAGTCTGCCTAGCATGTGGCAAGGACTGAAGACATCCTTGGCTATTCTTCCTGGCAGGGCGTGTGCTATGACAGCGATACTAAATGAGTGTGAACAGTCTTATGAAGTAAGGCATTCCATTTTCTTGGATTATGATTTGGAGAGAGTAGTACCACTTTGGAGCCAAGCACTGCCGTGGCCAGCAGATATATGTGTCAACTCCAACTTCATGAGAATAGATGAGAGAGGAATCCGGTAAAGTCTGGTGAGGTCAGATTTCAAACAGCACCTATTATGCTACACACTACTCAACTGCTGTCCATTGACACTCAGTCCTGCTTCTTAGCCTGCTCCTCTTTCCCTGCAAGTGATGGTTCTTTTAGAAACCTCTGTTCCTTTGTGCTGCTTGCTACTCTTTCTCCTTGGTTATGCTTGGCCATGCATTAGGAATGTTTCACTAATTCTTCTTCCTGTAGGTTACTTAGTAAGATTTGAAGGGTGGGTGAGAGAGAGTATGTGAGTCTGTGGGGCAGGGTAGGTGTGTGACTTTTACATAGTTGATACTGGAACTAATGTTGCCCTCAGCCCCAGCCACTTCACTTTGCTGTATTTAAAATGGCTGGAAGTAGGCACAATGAGTCATTCAATAAATGCTAGTCTGTCTTCCTTCACCCTTCTAGTAGCAACTGCCCTAGAACAGCCAGCCAGCTGTGTCTAGAGAGAAGAGGTCAGGAAAATGGGCACGATAGAAATGTGCTTTTCTCTGGCTTCTGAGGGCATTGCCAATGTTTTAGACAGGAAGAGTAAGAAACAATCAAACAAAAAGTTTGTAGGAACTCTGATGGCTATTTTTGGTTGTCAACTTGACTACATCTGGAATTAACTAAAATCCAAAAATAGCTGAACATACCAGTGAGTAATTTATGCCCAAGTATTTGAAGTGGGATTATCCATTTCTAATCTAGATCTTTGAGGTGGGGAAACCCACCTCTAACCTGGGTCACAGCTTCTGCTAGAAGCATATATAAAGGACACAGAAGGAAATGCTCTTTGCCTGCTCACTCTCATCCTCACTAGCAATTTCATTCCTTTACTGACATTAGAGCCTACTTCTTCAGGATTCTGGCATATACCAAAGACCAGCTTGCAGGGCGTTTACCCACCAACCCCACAGTTCCCCAGAGTTTTCTTGAGTGTGAGCAGCAGGAAGTATTAGATAGAAGGATTTAGATTGTGGAGATAAACAGATAGAAAATAAAGAATGGCCTCGAGAGGGCCTGGAACCTATTCCAACGAGCCCTGACTGTCTCTGCCCTAAGGCATTTATAGAGACACCATGGGGTGGAGCAAAAGACCTCCCCCCAGCACAGCCAAGTGCAGACCATGTCAGACACCTGCACTCAGGCCTGTGGTCCAATTATCCTCTCTATGCGGACCTGCTGGGTAAAGCCACGAGGAACCTGAAAATGGGCTCCCACACCAGCTGAGACATCCACCCTCATTGACTGAATGACTACTGGATTCTTGAACCTTCTTTTGGTAGACAGCTATTGTTGGACTAGCTGGACCATAGTCTGTAAATTCATTCTAATAAATCCCATCTCTCTCTCTCTCTCTCTCTCTCTCTCTCTCTCTCTCTCTCTTGATTTATTCTATAAGTTCTCTTACTCTAGAGAATAGATAGGTAGATAGATAGATAGATAGACAGACAGAGAGAGAGAGGGAGAGAGAGAGAGAGGGAGATTATTCATTCTATAAGTTCTCTTACTCTAGAGAACCCTGTCTAATTCGGGGACTTTCTTTATTGCTTCAAACAGAGAAGAAATTTGGAGTGAATCAGTAGTTCATAACCCTGGTTACATTATGGTCATCTGGAAAGTGCCCAGAGAAGTTCCGTCCTCATGTCAGTAAGACAAGAAACTTTGTCATTTAAACACGACCCCCAAAGGGAAAGGAAGTGCTAACAAGATTAACAGATCTCAGTTACTCCACAACTATGTCAGATAATGCTCTTCTCAGGGAAAATGGGACATAATCTCTCCTTATGAATTTCTGGAAATTATGTCTGAACTGCTCCAGGTTTAGGAGGAAAAAACATCTTTGAAATGTTTTTATTATTTATTTATTTGGTTTTTTCAAGACAGGATTTCTCTGTGTAGCCCTGGCTACCCTGGAACTTGCTCTGTAGACCAGGCTGGCCTCAAACTTGGAGATCTGTTAGCTTCTGCTTCCCAAGTTTTAGGATTAAAGGTGTGCGCCACCACTTTGAAAATCTTTGAAATCTTGTAAGATTAAATCTTGTAAGAAATCTTGTAAGGCTTTGAAATCTTGTAAGATTGTTCAAGTGGGCAACTCATTTATGTGTAAGCTTCCACTTCTTATAGTTCTTTGTACTGTGTCTAACAGGGCCGTGCATCTTGGACACCCAGATGCCAATGGTTGTAGATGGGCACCCACATTCCAAGTATTAGTGATTTTTCCTCATCAGCAGTCTTCAGTGTTTTTTCTAGGTGCCCCCTTTTTTCTTTCTCTTTCTTTCTAATATCTATCAGGTCTGAAGAGAAATGGGGAGAATAGTTAGAGGAAAATCCTGAGAGCCATTCAACTTATTTTTTCCTTGTAAGAAACTCAATTCTAAAGAAATCCCTCAGGGCCAATGGCCTACCACAGAGAAAGTAGATTAAAAATTATTGTGCCCTCTAGGAAGAGCATGTTTACTCATTCCTGAATTCAGGTCATATTAGTGAAGGAGGATTAATGGTATATCCAATTAAGCTGAGCGCTGGGAACTGCAGGTGAAGCAGTGGCCTGACAATTACTGTCATAGCACCCCAGCATCTCAGGGAGGCACTGTGCAGCCGGTTCTTCCTAGCAACAGAAAACCTCCCTTATCCCTTAACAAGGACTCACTCGGCCGATGCAGACTGCGTTGCTCTTTCTTGTCTCTTATAAGGAACTATACTCATTTTAAGCACTGAGAATGATGTGTCACTTAGAGTGTCTATGCCGTGGCTGTGGGCTCTGAAAGGTCTCCTGAGTCACCTGGCCTCATGCCGTGTGCTACTATTCTGAGGGCATAGGACAGAGGTAGGCAAAGGTCATTACTAGGAAGGATGACACTGTATTTCCCTTTATCCACAACAGAACTTAAGTACAGAGGGCAGCTAACCCCGGGGTGGGAGAGGTAGAATTTACCGACTAATGTACAAAGAGTTAGAGAATCTCACTTTAAAAACATACATGCACATGAGCTAAGGGGAAGCAGACCCCGCACTGCTGGAAGGGGGAAGGAACGCTGGTTCTGCTTGTGAACACGGGTTACCGGTCGGTAGAGAGAGGAGGGGACAAAGAGGGAGAAGGAGCTGGGGAGAGACTATTAGACAGAACAACACCTTTCCAACACCGGGACAGATACTCAAATGTATGACTGTTTTATACAAGTCCCGACCCAGATGGACCCAGATGGAAAGGACGGATATTCTAGCGTTAGGAAGTGGTGCATTAGAGAAGGGTGATGCACGGGGGCGGGCAGAGAGGGAAGGAACCACTTGGAAAGGTGCAGCCACAGTGAAGCTGGATTTCAATGAAGACCTGAAAATGGCTGTTTCTGGATCCCGGCTTAGAGTCATGTTGACCTCTGGATCTATCTGTCATCCTGTCCTTTTGGGGATGTGTTTCTGTCTTTTAAGTATTCTGTTTTGCAAAGGACATAGTGGAAAGCAAATATAGCGAGCATTTACATAGGCTGTGTTATGTTTAAACTCACACAACTAGGTTGAGGATTATCTTTGGATATTTTGTGATATTAGGTTTTTATATCATTTTAATTAGAAATAGATGACACAAAAATATTTGTTTGTTGACAGATATGTCATATGAACTTGTGAGCCTCAGAGTAAGCAAGACTGGCAGCAGGGAAGATCACAGGCCCCAAAGGGAAAAAGTCATCATAAGAAAGAACCCAGCTATGGAGTGAAGAGTTAACACAGTGAAGGGGTAACCACAGAATGAAGCGGAGTATGCAAATCATATATGTTATACGTGGTTGATATCCCTGATTTATAACCAAGTTCTACAACTCAGCAACACCCAAACAAACAAGCTAATTTAAAGCTGGGAAGATGACTTGAATAGATAATTCTCCAAAGACTGCACAGCAGTACCTCGGAGGGATGTTTATATGACTCTGTTACTCATAGCATCGTTCACAATAGCCGCCAGGTAGAAGCTGTCCAAATGCTCATCAGATGAGTGGATCAAAAGGTGTATGGATATTGTATACTTTTAATGATGAAGAAAATTTTGACTTGTCATTGTAGGATGAATATTGAAGGCATTGTGCTAAGTCAGAAAATGACATATACTGTAAACCAGTCAGAAAATAACATACACTATATGAATCAACTGAGATGAAGTGTGCAAAATAGTCAGAATTATAGAAAAATGGTAGACAAATGGTTTCTAAGAACTAGGGAGGTTGGAGAGGCAACTAGTGTTTAGTGAACATAGAATTTCAACTTTAAAAGATGAAAGGGTTCTGGGAAATCATTGTAAAGCAATGCAAAATACTTAATCCCTAAACTATGTACTTCAAATGAATTAGCAAAGTAACATGTGAAGGACAGAGGGATGGAGGAAGAGAGAACAGAATGGGTAGGAGGGAGGGAGAAGCCAGGAGGAAGCAAGGAAGGCAAGCCAGGCCTAGCTTTTGATGCTCGTTGAGCAGATAACAGGAGTTCTTTCTTGGTCTTACCCAGGCCCTTAGCATGCTCTGGATATTCCCTGGACAGCACAGCAAAACTAACTGGTAAGTGTCACAGGAGTTAGATTATTCTGCAAATCCCTTGTTTGTTTGTTTGTTTTTGCTTCCCTCTTCTTTTTTTGATGGAGTCTTACTGGCCTTGAACTCACTATGTGACTAGGCTGGCCTCACTCACAGAGGTCTGCCTAAGAGTGCTGGGACTAACAATGTGCACCACCGTTCCAGGCTCTACTTTGCTTATCTCTTCCTTAGTAGCTCCAATAGAAGCATGCAAGGATTCCTAATGTACCTCTGGAGGAAGAGGAATTCCAGGAGTGCCAGCAGATCCCCCTGACCAGAGACAGACATGGGGGATGCTGGGGAACGCCAGAGGCCTATGGGGAAGGGTCAGTTGCCCAAGTGTCAGCCACCTCTGTGGCCTATCAACTCTAAGCCTGTAGGGAAAGTTTGACATAGTGTTGTTGAGTGATTATGTCAACCAATCTGAGACATGATGAGCTCAACCCTCTGAATCTGGGGCATGCAAGATGTGCAGACAGCACATGGACGAGAAGGAAATTCTGCGTTTGGTTCCAGATGAACCAAAACATCTGGGGCCTTGGCAAGGACCTGGGGATAAAGATGGACTAACGGCCTGTTGTTTTTCAGTCAGTGCTCAAAGACTAGTTGATCCATGGCCGTATTTAATTCCCGGACCAGAGTCTCATAGATAGCTACTTGGGGGAACAGCATAGTGTACAGGCTTACCCAGATGGAAGGGAGACAGTGAGTTAATTCGTGATGTGAAGATAAAAATCAGGAATATTGATTGGGAGATTAAAAAAACCTTGAGGACTGCAGAGGCCATGCTCAAATGCCTGGATCTGTTGTGAGGTCCAGGAGAGGATAATGAAACAGTGGGTTAAGGATGACACAGGTTAGATTTAGATTTGAACTTTATGTGCAGGGTGATTTGGGGGTTATACAAGGCATAAAGTTCTGTAAAACTAATGGGAGCTTTGATCATGGGAGGGAAAATATGGAGATGCTGAAAACTGAATGTGAGGGACACTAAGGAAATCAATGTTGACGGGGGGGGGGGGGGGGAATAGTTAGATATATATTTGGTTAACATAATCACATTAATCTCTTATATCTTCTTTAATGTTATCTATAACACATATTGAGCTACAATTTGACTAGTCAATACAAAGAGTTAGTTAAATAAACCTTAGCACACCTCATTGTTAATGCAGACTAGGCAATCACATAAAAGCAGTGTATAGAACAAGCTTTGCAAACTCTCACCAATTTAAGAAGAATAGTGACCAGACAAAGAATTGGCTTATCACAGTGCACAGACTTCCAACATCCTGAAGAAATGTAGTCTAGGGGAAGTTTATGTATAGCCATCTACTCTGTTTCAGTTGCTTAAAATTTATATAGTTAACACAATTCTGTACATATCAATGCAAAGTATTTCTAATTAATTATTTTTTTTAGTCACAATTTGACAAACTGAATTTTCCCAATTGAATAAAGATAGTTTGGGATAGACTGAGCTAAATTGAAACAGATCCCATAACAGATGGGTGGGGTGGCTCAGTGGTTAAGAGCCTGTACTGTTCTTGCAGAGGATGGGAGTTCAGTTCCCAGCCCCCATCTCTGGTGGCTCACAACCACCTATAACTCCATCTTCTGGCTCTGTGGGCACCTGCACTCATATGCACATACTTAAAATTAGACACAAATACCCACAAATATAATTTTAAAAGCAAATTAAAAGGGAAAAAAGTCCCACAAATACATAGTTATGTACTTACAGACTTAAAGAGAACGAGATAGAGAGAGAAAAAAATTTTCATTGGATGAAGCATATGTCCTAAGAGAAGATTTGCTTATGATTTTCAATAATCTTTTATATTTATTTCTTAAAAATTCTGTGGCCTTGGATTGAGGTCCTGGCTTTCCAGAAAAAAGTGCTTTAAATGGAGTGATTTTATGGCAGTCAGATGGGCTAAAGGACAGCTTTTAACATGCCAGAGCCTGTCAAACAAGAAGGCATTATCTACATTTCTTTGAAAAGTAGGTTTTAATTTTATCATCGCTGCTTATCAATTTGGGAAAACAAATCTTGCAGAAGAAATGTCATTGCAGTGTATAGTAACATTTCTGACAATTGTTGGCCCATTCCATTACACCTTCCAGAAGGCTAAGCAAGCAAAAATTGGGAATTATTACTTAAAGAATAATAAATCATAAAAATGCCTGGATAAATGTCCCTAGAACTCAATTCAATAAATTAATTGCTTACTTAGTAATTTTGGCATTTGCTTTTACTTATTAACTACTTCTATAATACACAGAACTATGGAAAATATGATAAAAACCAAAATATAATAAAAATAATTGTTTTAATGTGAGTTAATTTCATTTCAATAATTTTAGGGGCAATAGGTGAATTTTTACATTTTTTGCTTCCAGTAACTTTATTTTAAGATGTTAGTGATTCTAATAAGCTTTTGACTCTTGTCCTCAAAGGCATATTACTTTGGCTTTGGATTTAAGTTTAGAAAAAACAGTGCTTCCTACCTTCGTAATAAACGAAGCACCTCACTTCCAAGGAAGTCAGTCGGTCTGCATCATAGGCACCATGTTTCAGTTCCTGGATGTTCCTGTAGATGTCGCTGCTTCATCTACAGTGATAGAGGACCACTAGGAGGGCACGTTCTGAGGTGGGCTTCCCGAGGAATTTGAGGAAGTTAGTGTAACAGAAGAACAGACTCATCCTACCTACTTCAGAGTGTTTTTGTAGCCAATGAGAACTCAGCTGTGCTGGGAGGAGATGGCTCCTGCTTTACTCTCCAGGCGGTTCTCTTGCATGATGTGAATTTAACACCATTCGGTTTTATAGCACGGCCTATGTTTTTGTTAGAGAATATTCATTAAAAAAAAGACATACCATTTTCTCCATTCTACGACAAATCGTTTTAAAGAGTATGAAATCTGGAGTTGATTTTGCTTTATTCTCCAGGTGCCCTTTGATTTATAGCAGGGCTACATCCAGATTAGTCCATCACCAGATGAGAATTTTGTCAGCCACATAAATATTTACCATACCTAACCTATCAATATCCGACGCAGCAATGTGGCACACTGTAGAGCACCAGCCTTTTCCACTCATGACCACGTGACATGGTGGGAGTCACAGTTCTTTGCTGCACTCCTTGAGAGTATTGTCTTGTACATCAGTATATTGGGAAAAGGTTAAAGTTCAAACTGGAAGTTTGATTTGCATAGAATGAGTATTGCTTTCAAAAATCATAAAGTTGGAGAACTATCAGTCCTGGAATATCTGGATTCACATGCCTCTGTCTCGGGAATGTCAGCTTACACAAAAATACAGTAAAAGTTTGTTCAGCCAAGAGGGCAGGCATCTGAGACGTGATTGGACTTGCAGTTTAAGTTTGCAGATTAAATATGCATACTTTACTTATCAATGAAATCGCAACTAAAGAGACTAAAAACACTGTGATCCAACACCAACATCCCAAGAAGGAACATGCCAGATAGAAGAGCAGGATGGAATGAGCTGGAAGGTCGTCATTTCCACACAGAGGAGAATAAGAGGCCAGAGAACTCAATGGTAACAAATGGCCCAGAAGGAAGAGTTAGGGGTGGAGGTGAGATAAGAACCTTGCTCCCGGGTTGATGGTTTCCTGCAGCATTATCAGACACTGCCAGGCACTTAGCAGCTCCTCCCCTAGATCCCTGTAGACCAGGGGTTCCCAACCTTTCTAAGGCTGCGACCTTCTAATATAGCTCCTCATGTTGTGGTAACACCTCACCCATAAAATTATTTTGTTGCTACTTCATAACTGTAAATTTTTCACTGTTACTAATTGTAACATAAATATCTGATATGCAGGATATCTGATATACTACTAGTCCTGTGAAAAGCTCACTTGACCCAAATGGGTCGCGACCCCCAGGTTGAGAACCATTGCTGTAGACGCTTCCTGAGAAAAGTCAAACCGAAGAGAACTTGCCTTTGAGAACATCTGGAACAACAGAGTGAAGAGGACGGTACATGGTGATGACAGGAGACTCACATGGAGCTCCAAATGCTACAGGTTAATGTCCCCCCCCCCCGCCCCCCACCCCCAGAGGTGGCAAGCTGCTGTTGAGGCTTACCTGCCATGCGTGCTGTGTTGGTGAAGTTCTCTCTGAAATATTTGATTGACTAAAAAAAATGTATTACGGTGTTCCTGGGTCCTAACTACCCTGAATACAGGCCCGTCTTCTAGTATGTTCTGCCCCTTACACACCATCAATGCTATAACTGTAAGTTAACAACCCAGACGAGGAACACTAGTCAGTGGAGAAAGCATCTCACTTGGAAGTCAGATAGAAAAACCAGGTGACGGCGGCTTGGAGGGAGCAGAGGCACCGGGCAAACAGATGAACAATCTAGATAAGGAGTGTCTTGGGGTCTGAGGCTGTGGATCTCCCAGGCATATGTTCCCAGAACACGATAAAGGGATGCACTTAACTAAAGAGGGGCCGAAGGAGAGAGTTGGGGGTGCACACTCAATCAGAAAGACAGGCAGCCACACAGCAGGAGAGCGATGAAGAGGCTAAGCAGGTTATGGCCAAGGATGTCCCAGTTTTATAGCCACGTACAGACCTGAGAATATCAGACTAGATCATCAAAATCAGTTTAGAGCTTCTCCAGGTGTTGATTTCCAAGCTTGAAGCAGAACTGACTCATCAGTTCCTCAGTGCCAGTCATAGCTAAAAAGTATGCTTCAGCAAAGCCAAACACAAGACTGGATCAGGACACGATGTTTGACTCCAATTGCCCATTTTCCAGTATCGGCACCCTCCCTCTTCCAGACAAATTCTGCAGAAGTCTGCCTAGGTATGTAGCTTAGTGTGAGAAAAGAATCTGGGGAGGCAGAAACAGGCTGGCTGTCTCTCCAAACACGTCTTCTTTGATGCAAAGATTGCATTCCCTGGCCTCCCTTGCAGTTAGGTGTGGCCAGACAACCCGGTCCTGGCCAACAAAATGTAAAAGGGAATGGCTTATGAAACTTTGGAGTCTAGCTAAAAAAAAAACATTCCTGATGCAAGATGCTTCATGTTCATCCTCTTTCTCCCAGACTTATGCAGACATGAACTTTCTGACCCAGGAAGCTACCTGTTGGGCACAGCAGGCCCATATAATAAAAGATAATCAGACTGGGTGTCGGGTTCACTGGTGGATGCCGGGAGTGTAGCCACCTGCTAATCAGAAGCAGGCATCTCACAGGGATAAGAAACAATCCTTTAAAAAATTATAATGCCATAGCAAAACCATTTAGAAAACTGTTGACTGGAAGGTGAACCAGACACGTTAGCATGCAGCTTTAGGAGAGGGCTTTGAAAAAAACTAGAGCAACAAACAATACCTCATGCTTTCAGTGAAGTCTGACTACAGATGGGCGAAGAACTGGGGATTTGAAAGTATAAATGCAAAGGGAAAGACAGGAGCTAGAGAAATGATTCCGTGAATAAAGGTGCTGGCTGCCAAGCTGGATGACTGGAGTTCAATCTCCAGGACCCACGTGGTAGGAGAGAAGCGACTCCTGAAGGATGCCCCCTCATCTCCACAGGTGCACTGTGGCACACACACACACACACACACACACACACACACACACACACACATCTATGGTGATATTTTTCTTTTGTACCAAAATGTTAATTGTATGTTAATAAATAAAGTTGCCTGGGGGTCAGAGTTATTATCAAGCCATAAGAAAGCAGGGCAGTGGTGGTGTACGCTTGTGATCACAGCACTTGGTAGACAGAGCTAGGTAAGTCTCTGTATGTTCAGGGATACAGCCAGCATTGGATACACATGCCTTTAATCTCAATACCAACCATAGAACACCTGGAGGTCTGTACAAACAGGCCGTGATGAGGCAGTCCTGTGGTTGGGTTTACAACCAATGAGAAGGCAGAACAGAGACTATATAAAGACTTTAACACAGGAAGTAGAGGCTCCTTCGGAGAGGTAAGACCACTGCAAGAGGAAGGTTAAGGTTTTAGCTTTTAGCTCTGACCTCTTGGCTTTCTTCTTTGCACTGGTTCTGTGTTTCTTATTTATAAGACGGTTGGTTACATCTACACACACCTCACCTGAAAACTATAAAGTGGATAAATGTAATTTTTTAAAAATATGTCTAGTAACAAGAGGAATAGTGAATGAGAATTTGGACTCTAAAGTTTGAGATTTCCAATCTCAAAAATACTGCCAATGTATAAATGAAGTTATGTAGTCCCAAATGCAACTCTCCCCGAGGTCTAGTCTCTACCCCCACCTGAAGTGGACCAGCTGCTTTCTGTGGGAGAAGGAAAGATGGTTTTTCTGTCTGCATGGCCCACACCCCCCGCCACCTGAAAGCTGTTATTACAGATGCTATGGGAATGGTGCTTCCGGCGTGGAGGGGGTAAGGAGCAGGGGTTTGATGAGCTCGCAGACTGCTGAGGTGGGCAGATGTCCGGAGCTGGCTTTCCTCTTAGTGTTGTGCTGGTAGCTCCAGAGCAGCTTCCCTGCAGGGCTCATCTGACAGCCACCATCTGCAGAGCAGGCATGCCTTTCCAGTTGCCACTCAGGCCCCGGGTCTAGGAAGCTGCACACTGCTGCCTCTTTCTATTAAAGGCCCATTACCCTGCCACAGGGACCTCTTCGGCAGGGCTACCCATGGCTCCAGGCTAGCTCACAGAGGTTCCCATTGCCTCCAACAGAAATACATTACTCCGCTGCCCAAACAGCTCACTAACTGGACCTCCTGCCTTCCACTAAAGCTGCCAGATGCCAGTCTTTTCATCACTCAAGTACCAAAGGATTCAGGCTCTTCAGGTTGTCCCAGTGAAGCCTATTTGGACAAGCATAGCACCCTACCCTGTCTTTCGGAGAAGGTGAAATAGCTTAGTGTGATTTGTTTGCATCAGAACCCACCACCACCTCTTTCTTCCCAAGTCCTGATCTCATCTCAAATCTCCCGATGATCAAATGCTGTTCTGAGGCTTTGGAACTAACTCCCTGACTGGTTCTTGGATAACTCCATTAAACATTTCTGTTTTGCTTTGTGAGTTCTCTTTGTGTTTTCCTACTTAATGAACTGCAGCAACAGATGAAATCTCCTAGTTATTATCAAAGGGGAAATAACCAGCTACAACCAAGGTTCAACCAATTCTTTACTTCTGATACTGTGTGTATAGTATCAATTCAATTCTGATAGCCATTACTGAGGGTTCATGCTTATCCCAAAGCCTAAATGTTCAGGCTCACAAGTGCCCCAGATATCCACAACTTCTGTTTAACTTGGCTGCAAGTTGGGACTGACAACCTTCTGCTCAGAGCTGATAATTTTCTGTGATTCTCAGAACTGAGGGAAGCATTTGTTTGTGTTTGGTAGAGCTTATTCTGAAGGATGTGACAAAGGATACAAGACAAACCAAGAGATGGGGCCATGCCAAAGACGAGACCTGGAGTTCCTAGAGGGGAACTTCCTGTTCCTGTCTGTCAGAATGTGCATCTCTTGTGACATGCATTGAGTGTTCACACAATGGAAGCTTTCTGAAGCCCCTCTTTTAGGAATTTCTTAATATAAGTTTTGTCACATATATATGACCAATTTTGCACTCAATTTTTAACCCCACACTCCTCCTCAAGAGGATAGTATTGGAGCTAGACATTCTAACCATGGTCTGATATTCCAGGAAACCAGTTCTGAGACACAAGAGCATGCAGGAGCACACTAAGAGTTGATGCCTTAGAATAAAGGCTCTGGCCTTTCAAGAAATCATAAAGGATTCAGAAGCTTGATGTCAGGAACTGAGGTCAGAGATTACACATTTATTTTCTCATGCTGAAGGCTTCTTGTTATCATTGTATCAGAAAGAATTCTCATGACTATGTTGGAAGACTGGGGAGGAGAATAAGTTATGGGTACAAATAAATCATGTGATAAAAGTAATAACAATTGAGCAATTTAAAATTAAACATAAAATGGAAAGTGATATAAAAGGGGACAAGTTACCTTCTTTCTTTCTCCTCCTCTCAAATTCCACAAGCTACTCCTTGAGTAACAATTCAGGGAATGCAGTGGAGACTGGCCACTCAGCTCTGGATGGTCCTGGGAGTTCAGCAATGTCCACTGGGAAGAAATGTTGAAGTGGTGGCCTTGTCTACATTAGATACCCATTCCAGAATACTAAAAATATCTATGGAATACATCCCTCTATGTAAATTGTAACTTTATCCTGACAGAAAATAATGGGCATGATCAGCAGGCTCTTTACTCATCCAATGCCTACAACTAGAAACTTCAGTTTCAGTCCTGAGTCTTCTCTTTGACAAAATTTTCTTGACATCCACTCATTCTTTAAGCACAAGGAATCTTTTCCTGGTTCCCTACTGGCATCCTGGAACACCCTATACTTCATAATACTTCATAATACTTTATAAACCAAACAGGAGAGAAACTGAGTGCATGCACATGGCAGGAATATAGTATCCCCACCCTCATTTACAGTGAAGATTATTCCGTAGGATAGGATTATTACTAGTCAGGAAAAAGGGAATTTGTGCTACTATTATTTTCAATTCACACAGGCAGCCATGTGTGTCTGTTCCCATGACTAGCTGGAGTTGTTTGAATAGGAATGGCCCCCACAGACTCATGTGTTTGAATGCTTGGCCCACAGGGAATAGCACTATTAGGAGGTGTGGCCTTGTTGGAGTGGGTGTGGCCTTGTTGGATGAAGTATGTCACTTCAGGGATGGGCTCTGAGGTCTTATAAGCTAAGCTTAAGTCTGACCAGTGTAGAACACAGTCTCCTTCTGCTGCCTGTGAATCAAGATGTAGAACTCTCAGCTCCATCTCCAACACCATGTCTGCCTGCATGCTGCCATGTTTCCCACCATGAAGATAATGGACTAAACCTCTGAAACTGTGAGCCAACGCCAATTAAATGTTTTTCTTTATAAGAGTTGCTGTGGTCATGGTGTCTCTTCACAGTAATACAAACCCTAACTGAGACACTAACCAATGCTGTACTGTCATTGATCGGTCAATGGCATGCTTCTTGGTATAAGAGAAGTCCTTGAGGTTGAAGGTCTTACACATTTCTGTGCTCCAGGTCTCAGAACCAGGCCTGACACAGATGTTTTCAGGCATGTTTAATGCATCAAAACATGGATCAATAAATTAAACTCCAGTAAACTCAAATATGAATTGTACTTGCCAGCTTCTTGTCTTCTGACTGTTTCTATTTCTTTGTTTCTTCCTCTGGACTCTGAGTGTTAGCATGACTCTTATCTCACTTATTTCTGGGAGCCTCAGCATTTTGCCTCATCCTTAGTGTCAGAAATACACTGATTTCTCAGTATTTTCAAAATGAAAACTAAGACAGTTTAATAAACTGTGCAAAAATAACATGTTTGGAGCCAGAGCAGGTGTGCATCTACTCGGGAGGGCCAGTCATGAGGATCATGAATGCTTGAGCTACAGTGTGAGTTCAAGACCAGCCTGGGCAACTTCATGAGACTCTATTTCAAAACAATAAGTATGAAGAGGGGCAGAGATAGAACTCAGTGGTTCAATACCCAGGCCAGACTTACCCTCCCACCCTCAAGAAAATACATTGTCTGGGTGACTTGTGTGACTCACGTTTTCTTTTCTTTATTGAAAATAGATTTTTTCACATACTGTATCCTGATTACAGTCTCCCCTTTCTGCTCCTGCCAGTTCTCCCCACCTCCTCCCCATCCAGATCCACACCCTCTCTGTATCTCATTAGAAAACAAACATGTTTCTAAGGGATAACAATAAAATAAAATAAGATAAAAACAAACACATCAGAATAGAACAAAACAAACAGAAGGAAAGAGCCCAAGAAACTAATATTGACACCAACACCCAATTGTTCACACACTCGGGAATCCCATGAAAACACAAAACTGTAAGACTTAATATATACACAATACACAGAATAATACACAATACATACAATAACACACAATATACATAATATACACATAAATAAAATAAAAATAAAAAAGATAAAATTAAAAAATAAAAAAGATAAAACTATAAAAAGGTAAAAGATAAAAAAAGCCCTGTCACAACATTATGAGACAAGGACCTCCAAAGATGTCACTGGGTTCATTTTCTGTTGGCATCAACTGCTGGGCATGCAGACTACCCTCAGGAGTAGTTTGTTTCTGCAGCGAGATGCCCTCAGAGAAACCTAAATTTTTATTTGCAAGTAGTAATCAATAGGAAACAACAGCTTCGGATTAGGGATGGGGGAATGTGTCCACTTCCTTCAGCTCTAGAACCCCTTCTGGTGCAGACCCATGCAGGCCCTGTGCATGCTGCCTCAGTCTCTATGAATCCTATACATGTGTCTGTCCTGTTATGTGCAGAAGGCATTGTTTCCTCAGTGACTTCCATTCCCCTTTACCTTACACCCTCACATTACACCCTTCTACTTTCCCTGCACAGATTCTTTGAGCCCTGCTGGGAGGGATTTGATGGAGACATCCCATTTAGGGGTGAGTGATCCAAGGTCTCTCACTGTCTGAACATTAATTGGTTGTGGGTCTCTGTATTTGTTCCCATCCACTACAGGAGGAAGCTTCTCTGGTGATGGCTGAGCAAGGCACTCATCTATGAGTATTGTAGAATGTTATCAAGTGTAATATTTTTATTACATCACTCCTATATTCCTTTTTAGTGACTTTAAAATGTGGTTAAAATGTATATAAAACAATCTTTGAAGAGTCATTCCTCTATTACCATCTTCATTTCCTTCTGAAGCGGCAATTTTGCTTTTTAAGGTAAGAATATTTGCTTTCTTTTCTTCTCTCTGAATGAAACCCACTCTTGAAGAGCATGTTCTACAACTTTTATAGAACTTTTATAGAACCCACACTTGGGCTTATTAATCCAAGCTCCTTTGTCCCATCAACGCTGAAGGTGCAGGCTGACTTAACAAAAATGCCTGAGGCTTATAGATAAAAAAGGACTCATGGAGCAAGGTATTATGTGGTCTTCCTTACCGAAGTATACCTATTTCTGAATGACCCTGGCACCAAGGTAAAATAGATAAAATATTAGTGTTTTCAAAGTCTTTTTATCCCATAGACATGCTACTCTTATTTTAACTCTATCTCAGACTGCTTGGCATCAGAAGTATGTCAAATACTCATTCTAGGCAAAAAGAACAAATTTTTCTTCCTTATTCACAAAGCAGAGAGTGTCCAAATATCAGCTCTTAGTTGCAAACTGTCAGACCTCTGGACATCTTCCCTGTGCAAAAGACAAGCCACTGAGAAGATGAATTGTAAAGATGAGATCATTATAGGTAGCTGAGACTTTAGATTGCTCTTACCCTAAATGAAAGAAAGACTACATTGCAAAGCAGGAGTGAGGAAAAATTTGGCTTATGAAAACTGGCTGAATCTGCCATGTTCAATTGTGTAACGGAGCAAAATGATAAGAATGCATTAGTGACAGTTGGGAAAAATGGCTTTCCAGAACCATTTATATGAGGTTAATTTAAGAAGTGCTGAATAAGAATCATTAGGTACAAAATACCATAGACATCAGTGTGAGTTATAGTCTGCTTTTGTTTGGTTCACTGGACACCACAATGTACCTTAAATCTGATGAGGAAGCCTTTTTAAATGCTTTGAAGGAGAACTATTAAAATCTCCTCTTTGAGCAGTGATGGTTTCCCAGGGAAAGAGGGTCCTAAAAGGATATCCAACTTTCTCTCTAAGAGGTAAGAGCAAGCCATGCTTCCAGCCGGTGCATAAAATCCTTAAAGCCTGCTCTTTACTCTGCCCAGGGTCTCCATTCTTGAACAATTTGTAAGTGAATACATTGGTTTGTTTTTCATTTTGTAAACACTAAGGGGCATAAACTACCTTTTAGGCATTAGGCACGATGCTGAATAAGTAAGTCAAGCAAGATTAGTACATTTTCACATACGGCTGAAGGAGAAACGGCCCATAAAACTGACGAGAGGATTCAAGCGCTGAAAAGTGAAAATTAGGTTTGTAGTTTTCACTTGTCTACTTGACATTTTTGGAAGCTTTTGTTCTAGGCTTCTTTGAGACTTCGGACACAGAAGTGCACAAGCTCTTTAACGTGAAGGGGTCTCTTGCATGCCATTAGCAGATGGACAACAGTGCAGCACGCGCTAGTCACAGAAAGATGCTCGTGGGAATGGTGGGGACTGAGAACAGCTGTAACAGAAATGTTTTTCAGCAGCAACCCTCTTTTGGTTGGAAACAAGCAAAGAAATACGGGCAGGAACAGTGAGCTTTGCTGGGATGACCTAGAGCAGGAAGTGGGAAGGAGGGATGAAGCCTGGATCACCCATGCTGAAAAGGCAGGGAAACAGAGCACAGCAGTGAAAGACCCTTCACCCCTGTCCCCTCCACCCCCGCCAGCCCTGCACTAGTGTTGCTTGTACTGTTACTGTGGGATGGTAAGGAGGAAGTGCCCCATCCTTTACCAGCTTGAAAACCATGGATGGAGTGTGATCCCTTGTAACTATTTATTTGAAGTGGTGAATTAGATATAGAAAAGAAAGGATAACTCCCCAAAAGAGAAAGAAGACTGTTCTTCATAAATTCTCTATAGTGGTATTCTAATTGTACTGAAATGTGATTTTATTTGTATGTTAATAAATAAAGTTGCCTAGGGGTCAGAGCTATTAGCAAGCCATAGCGAAAGCCAGGGCGGTGGTGGTCCACGCCTTTAATCCCAGCACTTGGTAAGCAGAACTAGGTAGATCTCTGTGTGTTCAAGGATACAGCCAACATTGGAGACACACGCCCTTAATCTCAATACCAACCATAGAAAACCTGGAGGTCTATACAGACAGGCAGTAATGAGGCAGTCACGTAGTTGGGTTTACAACCAATGAGAAGGCAGAACAGAACTCTTATTTAAAAAACGAACGCACAGGAAGTAGTCCCTTTCGGAGAGGTCTCATGGCAGGAGAGGCTAGCTGGCTGAAAAGCGGGTAAGACTCTTAGCTCTGACCTCTTTGGGCTTTCATTCTTACATTGGCTCTGTGTTTCTTATTTAATAAGACGGTTGGTTACATCTACAATTCTCAGTTACCGAATACATCCTGAGTCTGGAATAACATGGTCAATTTAGCTATGTCTAGATACTCCCCATGATTTCACGTGCTTGCTTCCTGCCTTGCTGGTGCTGCAGGCTGGGTGTGAGAATGAAGCCTCACTTCCCACAGCTGTTGCATTAGGGGCTTTTCCTCATCCTTACTCCTCTGTCCAGACCGCGGAGATGTGCCAGGCTATCTAATCTCTTCGTCACACAGCTTTTTCCACAGGACGTTTGTATCCAAATGTGTCTCCTGAGACTTGGCTATGGTTGTCTTCCTACTAAATCTTTGCTTATTGACATAACTTTTTAAAAATTTTTTATTTTCATTTACTCCTCAGGACTTAGCTAGGGTGACTTCGGGCTCTGAATTTAGGTGAAGTCACCCTTTTCCCATGGTCTTCCTCAGGAGCTCCAGCTTATACCATGTTCCCAATATCTACATCTGCACTTGAGACAGCCCTGTGCAGCCTCTCTCCTTCCAGATGTCTTCCACTCTCGCTGGAGGACTTTTCAGCTCTACTTAAGTTCTTTGATTACAGATTGTGTTGTGTTCATTGTGGGCTTTTGTTTGTTCGTATTGGGATTTTCACATGCTGGTGATAGCATCTTGGTTGCCTCTCTCTGCCATGTTTGTGTGTGTGTGTGTTGAGAAAGTTGAAAAGATTCCTTTTGTCGTTGTGAAGGCTGCTTTTTTTCCCTCACTCATCCAGTCTTGGCAGACTCATCAGTGACCCACCACTACCATACAGGGCTAATGAAAGGCATCTGCTCCCAGGCTTGCACTGTTGAAGGAATGCTGCTCCTCAGCTGGCATGGACACAGCTGGTTCAGGGATGGCATGGGGCAGGAGAAGGATCTACACATTGACTCCATGTTCCCTGCTCCAAAACGGAAGGGGCACAAGACTTGTTCCCAGATAGGGAAGCATGAGGTAATAATCCGCCATTCTTACTTACATTCATTCTTACTGACTCATTGACACATAAAATCTGGCTTATTAGGTATGATTTCACTTTGTCACTCACTTGTTATTCATCATGATTTCTGAATTCATCTGTCATATACTAAAGCTTATGGTGTGCGAATGAATCCCCCAGTGATGCTGGGCAGCAAACTCCCAGAAAACCCCAGTAAACATTTGACAATAAACATTCATTAATGCATGAGCCTGTGAATCAAATGGGTGGTTTTTCCTGTCTGGGCAAGGCTTCACTGATGCCACTGAGCTTACAGACTCATCTCTTGTCAGCCAACAGAAGGGAGACAGGAGTTGGTAGGGGGTTCTTGGCTTAGGACAGTGAGACAACTTGAGTCTGTCACATGGTCTTTCAACTTCCAGCTGCCATCTTGGCCCTTACTGCAGATGGAAACAATTTAAAACAGCAATGGGAATGAATAGGACCTCTTGAGAGATTGCCTCAGAATTGGCAAAATCACTTCTGGCACATTGTACTGAAAAGAAAAAAACAAAGAGCCCTATGTCAACTCCGCTGTAAAGTAGAGTTGATTGGTTGATTAATAAATTCAGTCTCGACAAGGAGGGTGTTGCAAGGTCCAGATGGTTCAGGGAGACCGTTTGGACCACTAATATGTACTGGAAGGTAAGAGATTAGAAAATCTAAGTTAGTGTATATTGTGCCAAGGACTTTTATAATATATATATATATCAGTGATAAATATTTTAGCAGTATTCTTCAACCTTCATCAAGCTACATTTAAAGGTAAAATAGAAAGATACATATATGAATGAGACCCAACACTTTCTCTTTCCTACCAATACACAGAGGTGGTGTCTGTGCAGGGTAACCTCAAGGGTGTTCAGGTCTTGCCCAATGATATTACTGTCTAAAGTATTGGGGCTGAGGAGTTTGGAAAAGGTCCTGTCTACAGAGGCTACATAAATACGTACATTACTTCTCTCAAAAAGGGGATCCTATTGGGAAATAGGTCTGTATTTAAAGTATGCTATTCTCCCCTGGGGAGTTCAAGGAAGGCCTTTCTGGGTTATGTTTTCTTTCTGGAAGAATTGGATACAAAGTTTCCTCTCAGTTTCCCACCCTGTTGTCACTTGATGGCTCACTGGTCTGCCTTACTTAGACTTCTGTCAGTTCTCGGGCAGAACGGTTTCCTGCTATGCTTTTCAGAGCTCGGTAGATGCTCGCTGTGGGTTAAACACAACTCAGGGATATTCTTACCTTGAAACTCAGAACTTCCAGAACTGCACCAAAAACCTGTCTGCTAGTCGATGCTGTTTTCCTCTGGGTATTCTTACAAAGAAAGGTCCAGGCAACACTTCTCAATGGGTGCCATGTGGACATCACCACAACCCTTACCAATGGAGAACGGAGAAGTGACTTCATGGTGAGGGGGCAGAGCAGAGTCTGACGACTCTAGGGTCACCCAGTCTGCCTGTTGCTTTTTGGAAGCCCAGGAGCAGCCTACTTTGAGAAGAAATAACCCAATTCAAAGATGAGGACTTCCTGGCTGTAGGATCTCTTGATATCAGAACAAGACTGCAGCAGCCTCTCCTCTGGAAACATTTGATGATAAGATCCATAAACTTGTTTTGATGGATTATATGGTTTCTGTGATGTCATGTATCAGAAATTACTTTGGAAGTTATCAGCATTCCTCATGTCTTTGCTTTTGATGCTCATATCTTGACATCAGTTCACTTCCACCACAAAGTGGACACGAATTTGCATACTTCTATATGAAATTCAGATGAAGAATATTAAGTTGAAAGAGACTCTGAAAACCTCTGGTTCATGTCCTCTGTTGTACATGTTTATAAATAGAACCACACAGGTGGAAAACACCTTGCACAACATTGGCCCGTTGATACTTGCATGCTGGAAGTGTCCTGAGGTACAGTGCATTCATGTTGCATAATTCATAGAAACCCGCTTTTACACATGAAATGCATCTGGAGGTGGAGACAGATGTAGAAGTCAGTTTAATGGCAGGAATGTTATGTAGTAGCCAAGTGCCAAGAGGCGTGCCACACACGCAAGGCCGACGCCAGTGGGAGGGGCAGCGTGTACCAGCTCTTCCTCCACTTCCAAACTGTGAGATGTTCTTTCGACTCTAGAAATACTTCTACTGTTACTAAAGTAAACATGCTTGTGGTGATACTGTGTCCCCCAATATATTGTGCACCCTAATAAACTTATCTGGGGTCAGAGAACAGAACGGCCACTAGACAGACATAGAGGCCAGAAAATGGTGGCACACACACCTTTAATCCTAGCACTCTGGAGGCAGAGATCCGTCCAGATCTCTGTGAGTTCAAAGCCACACTGCGAACAGCCAGGCATGGTGACACACACCTTTAATCCCAGGAAGTGATGGCAGGAAGCATCCCAGGAAGTGATGGCAGGAAGTGAGGACCAGGAACTTGAGTCTCTTTAAGCTTTTAGGCTTTTGAGCAGCAGTACAGCTGAGATCCATTCAGATGAGGACCCAGACACCTTCACTCTGAGGAAACAAGGTCAGTTGAAAACTTAGCAAGGTGAGGTTGGATGTGGCTTGTTCTGCTTCCCTGATCTTCTAGCATTCACCCCAATAACTGGCACTGAGTTCTTTTTATTGATAAGACCTTTTCAGATTCGTGTTACACATGCTTCCTAGTATGCCCGAAATAACTGTTTTATGCTTCCTAATCTGATGTAATTCTTAGTTTCACATTCAAAAGTGACCCTGTTTAACAGCTTATTAACAGGTCTGCCTAGTTACCAATCTAGTGGATGTACTATAGTTTTTTATGTCATGGATGGTTTTCACTTTCCAATTTTTTAAAAATTTCTTTTATGGTGTAGTAATCCAAACTTTAAAAAAAGTCAAATATTTAAAGCAATCAACAAGACAGCATTTGACAAGTATCAAGGACATGATAAAAGAGACTATGAAAAAGAGGTCAAAGGTGGATACCAGTCTTCTCTTACTTGTGACAGAAACAATGTCCAGTGTGAAGACTGGTCACCTTACAAATGGTGCTGGGGTCAACAGAATGCTGATTGATCGACTGCTTCAAAAGAGGACAAGGGTTCTTCCATTTTCTATGTTGAAAAAGGCAATGTGAAATAAAAAGTAACATAAAGGCCTTATAAGTATTTTTCATTTTATAATTTCCATTTATTCTTTGGTAATTTCACATATGAATGCAACGTATTTAGATTACATTGACTCCCCTCCACCCACTCCTCCACCTAACTCCTCTTGGATCCCCCCATACCTCCCTCCCAACTTCATTTCTTTCTCCTCTTTTCCCTCATCTTCTTCCTCTCTTTCCTCTTTTTATAAACCACTCGTCCGATCAGTGCTGCCCATATATGGATTCAGGGCACCATCCATAGTAGTATGGGTAATCTACCTTGGGCCATATCACTGAAGAAAATGGACTTTCTCTTCCTCAGGGACCACTAACTGCCAATACTTCCTCAGCTAGTTGTGGGGGCCTCATGAAGCCCTGGTGATTATGTTAGAATGTTGGCTGGCTTGATCTTGTGCAGTTCTTGTGCCAGTAATCCCAATCGCTGTGAGGTTGTAAACACAGTGGCCATGCATGTCCAAAAGACATCTTTCATATCAATCTTTCCAACCCCTGGCTTTAAAAATCTCTCCAACTCTACTTCTACCATGTTTCTCCACCTTAGTAATGAGAGATAAGATATAGATTTTTTTCTTTAAAAATATATTAATGTATTGATCATTTGATGCATTGGACTTTCAAAGTAAGTTTTTGTGTATTCAACTTTTTAATTCATTCTATAGTTTCCACCAACTATGTTCTTACTTTTATTTATACATTGTAAAAAACTTACATAGTCTGACTTGGAGTTTCTCACTCAACATGTTTTCATTTAACTGACTGATGGATCTCCTCAAATCAGCAGTGACGTCTAGATTTAATCAGATTCTAGGGATGGTTTACTCCTTTAGATCAAAGGTCATATCTTCTAGACTCCTATTTTGTGACACTTGCAGCTATTGATACTCACTGCTTTAGTCAGGGGTTAATGAACAATAGCCTTCTGTAAGTCAAGCCACGTCTAATTCCAATGTGTATAAAGAAAGAATTGCTTTTTATTTCAGCTATAGAACTGAGTAGCTATGATAGGGACCATGTATTCAGCAAGACCCATAGTACTTACTGTCTTCGTGGTTTCAGAAAATTTTTCTGACCCTTAAACTACCCATCCTATTCTATGTAATATTTTAAAAGACATTATAATATCTTCTAAATGAATAAGTGATGTTCAGAGTCTAATGTTGGACTTGAGAATTTTCACTTAAGCTTGTCTATATTTGCATATTCCTTAACAACGAGAGTTCCATCAGTGACATCATTACTTATCATCTTCATTTTATATATTATTAAAGTCCAGTAATGTACATATTAATACTATCACTACTCAATAAAATTATACAAACAGTTGAAATTGTTTTTCACTGGTTTCCTCAATCTTGCATATGCTTTATTCTCCAATAATTTTTCACATAAATTTTGTATAGTTTTGTTTTCTCATTTGTGTGTGTGTGTGTGTGTGTGTGTGTGTGTGTGTGTGTGTGTGTGCAGGTGTGCAAGCATGCACATGCACACACATCCATGCATGGCATGTGGATGGAGTTCAATGAATAACTTTCAGGAGTTGGTTCTTCTCATCCAGTCTATGGGTCCCAGGGATAAGCAGTCATGAGGCTTGGTGGCAGGTGCCTATCTGCTGAGTCACCTCATGTGATGCCTGATACTTTTCAAATTCAGGTATGTATTTGCTGGTTTTCTGCTTCTTGAACTCACCCATTTATTATAGATGAGTCTGGTGTTCAACTGTAGCAGTACAACATCTATTTGTTCTTACATCTCTTCTTACAGCTTGCCTCACATATTTTGATAGTCTGTGTCATATGTATCTCAAGCTTGCTATGTCTTCATAGAGTATTGATCTCTTTATCACTATGTGAAGTCTTTCTTTGCCCTTGGTAACTTTCCTTGCTCTAAAGTCTGCTCTGACTGAACTTAAAAGACCTACTCCCACTTGAAAAAAATATGTTTTCATTCTATATCTTTATCTGCTTACTTTAAATTACATATGATTTTGTATTTTAGTTGTGTTTCTTAGAGGCAAGTTTCATCACCCATCTCTGTCTGTCCTTTAATTGATGAGTTTGATAACTGATATTTAAGGTGCTTCTAATCAAGATATTTGTGGTACAAAAGAAACAACCAAGTTTTGAGCTTGTGAAGACTATCTTTTTTTCAGTTCTGAGATAGTGAATAATCATAGAAGGACATGGGTCATCTTAGTTGGAGCCTTGTTCAGTTATCATTCACTCATTATGTATTTATTGATTGTATCATAGAAGATGCATGAAATGTATAAAGATGAAGTGAAGATTTATGGACTTTTACTTATAGGTAATATATAGAGGACTGGGACCAGTGATGGGTAGGAAATGAGATAATGTTAGGGGTTACTGGTTGGAGATAAAAGATAGGATTGTATTAGGGAAGGTCTAGAATTATGTGGACATAAATTAGGTGATGAAGAATAACCTGGGAGTATGGTTGATTCCTGGAAAGTGAAAAATTCCATAAATGTAGAAAAGAGTGTATGAGTGGATTAGCCATGACTGTCTCTGGGCTACTATGAGAATGAACTATGAAAGATATGGAGGGCTTCATAAAAGATTCTCTCTCTCTCTCTCTCTCTCTCTCTCTCTCTCTCCCCTTTCAACTCTTCTACATTTCAACTTCCCAGTTTCTTTCTTGGACAAATAACAAGTGTATCCTTGTAAAAGACTGAAGATATTTTTTTGTAAAGATTTATTTATTTATTATATATACAGTGTAATGTCTGCATGTCTTCCTGCAGGTCAGAAGAGGGCACCAGATCTCATTACAGATGGTGTGAGCCACCATGTGGTTACTGGGAATTGAACTCAGTACCTCTGGAAGACCAGCCAGTGCTCTAAAGACATTTTTGTTCTGTGAGTTCATCTTGTTTAACTGTCTTTTATTCTTTCTTTGGTGTAGGAGATGGAGCCCCTGGACACTGGTTTCACAACTTCATTGAACAAGGTTGAGTAAGAACCAAGTAAAACAACCTCTGCACATAGCCTTCACTCCACCATGTCAAGGACATAGATCAAGCAGACAGTCTTCTTGTAGACGGATAAGGGCTCAGTACTGCCTGAGGAATACTAGGACAAATGCTGTCTAACAACGTGATGGACACAGTCTTTCCTTTTGTCCCCTACATGGCATTCTGTCCCTTATGGTTATAGATAGTGTGCAGAAAATATGTCCTTCCAAAGTGTACAAAGAGCTGAAAGAGGAGCCTTTCTGAGAGTCTGAGTAGAGGGAGGGGAGCAGCTATTCGCTCTGCCCGGAAGCTATCTCTTCCTCTCAGGATGTCAGCATCTACTGATGGGAGAGCATTGGTCCCCCTGGGAGGGGGAGTGGCTGTGAAGTGCTTCCTCTTTCAAGGCAATAACAACAGAAAAGCCCTCAAATTTAGCCTCAGGAAATTTGACCTAACTCACAAAGGTGAAGTGTACAAGTCTGCTTACATACATTTCTTCCTATCATCCTAATTTTGTGTGAATCCTTTATGGAAATTGTCTTTCTCTCAATTGCCATTTTACAGATGAATTGGACATTACCCAAACTGCTCTTATAAAACCAAACTAAAAGTAAGTTTTCCAAGGAAAAATACTTGAAGAAAAATGCCCTTTTCAATAAAAACCCAACTACACTTCTCTAGTCTCATTAACCACCAGAAGAAGATCAATATTTTATTTTATTTTATTTATTTATTTTTTTGAATTTATTTTATTTTACAATATAATTCAATTTTACATATCAGCCATAGATTCCCCCGTTCTCCCCCTTCCCGCCCTGCTCCCCTCCTCCCAGCCCACCTCCCATTTCCATCTCCTCCAGGACAAAGACTCCCCCCAGGATTGAGATCAACCTGGTGGACTCAGTCCAGGCAGGTCTAGTCCCCTCCTCCCAGGCTGAGCCAAGCGTCTCTGCTAAGCCCCAGGTTTCTAACAGCCAATTCATGCACTGAGCACAGGACCCGGTCCAACTGCCTGGATGCCTCCCAAACAGATCAAGCCAATCAACTGTCTCACCCATTCAGAGGACCTGATCCAGTTGGGGAATCCTCAGCCATTGGTTCACAGTTCATGAGTTTCCATTCGTTTGGCCACTCGTCCCTGTATTTCATCCATCTCTGGTCCCAACAACTCTTGCTCACATAAACCCTCCTCTTTCTCGCCAATTGGACTCCTGGAGCTCCACCTGGGGCCTGACCCTGGATATCTGCATCCAGTTCCCTCAATCATTGGATGGGGTTTCTAGCACGACAATTAGGGTGTTTGGCCATCCTATCACCAGAGGAGGTCAGTTCGGGCTATTTCTCGACTATTGCCAGCAGTCTATTGTGGGGGCATCTTTGTGGATTTCTGTGGGCCTCTCTAGGACTTTGCTTCTTCCTATTCTCATGTGGTCTTCATTTACCATGAACATTCCTTGTGTTCCCTCTCTGTTCTTGATCCAGTTGGGATCTCCTACTCCCCCAAGTTCTCTTTCCCTCGACCCTCGACCCTCATTACCCCCACTCACATCCAGACTGTTCATGTAGATTTCATCCATTTCTCCATCATTGGGTGATCCCTGTGTCTTTCTTGGGGTCCTGTTTTCCAGGTAGCCTCCCTGGTGTTGTGAGTAGCCGTCCAGTCATCCTTGTTCCACAACTAGTATTCTCCTATGAGTGGGTACATACCATGTTTGTCTTTCTGAGTCTGGGTTACCTCACTCAGGAGGATTTTTTCTAGATCCATCCATTTGCCTGCAACCCTCATGATGTCATTGTTTTTCTCTGCTGAGTAGTATTCCATTGTGTATATGTACCACAGTTTATTTATCCATTCTTCGGTTGAAGGGCATCTAGGTTGTTTCCAGGTTCTGGCTATTACAAATAATGCTGATATGAACATAGCTGAGCAAGTGCCCTTGTGGTATGATTGAGTGTTCCTTGGGTATATGCCCAAGAGTGGTATAGCTGGATCTTGGGGGAGATTGATTCCCAATTTTCTAAGAAAGTGCCATATTGATTTCCAAAGTGGTTGTACAAGCTTGCATTCCCACTAGCAGTGGAGGAGAGTTCCCCTAGCTCCACATCCTCTCCAGCACAAGGTTTCTTCAGTGTTTTTGATCTTAGCCATTCTGACTGGCATAAGGTGGTATCTCAAAGTTGTTCTGATTTGCATTTCCCTAATGATTAGGGATGTTGAGCAATTCCTTAAATGTCTTTCAGCCATTTGTGTTTCCTCTGCTGAGAATTCTCTGTTTAGTTCTATAGCCCATTTCTTAATTGGACTGTTGGGCATTTTGATGTCTAATTTCTTGAGTTCCTTATATATTCTGGATATCATTCCTCTATCAGATGTGGGGTTGGTGAAGACCTTTTCCCATTCTGTGGGCTGTCGCTTTGCCTTGTTGACTGTATCCTTTGCTCTACAAAAGCTTTTCAGTTTCAAGAGGTCCCATTGATTGATTGTTTCTCTCAGTGTCTGAGCTACTGGTGTTATATTTACGAAGCGATCTCCTATGCCAATGCGTTCAAGACTACTTCCTACTTTCTCTTCTAGCAGGTTCAGAGTAGCTGGATTTATGTTGAGGTCTTTGATCCACTTGGACTTAAGTTTTGTGCACGGTGACAGATATGGATCTATTTGCAGCCTTTTACACGTTGATATCCAGTTATGCCAGCACCATTTGTTGAAGATGCTTTCTTTTTTCCATTGTACACTTTTGGCTTCTTTGTCAAAAATTATATGTTCATAGGTGTACGGATTAATGTCAGGGTCTTCAATTCGATTCCATTGGTCCACATGTCGGTTTTTATGCCAGTACCAAGCTGTTTTTATTACTGTAGCTCTATAGTAGAGCTTGAAGTCAGGGATCGTGATGCCTCCAGAGGTTGTTTTATTGTACAGGATTCTTTTGGCTATCCTGGGTTTTTTGTTTTTCCATATGAAGTTGAGTATTATTCTTTCCAGGTCTGTGAAGAATTGTGTTGGTATTTTGATGGGGATTGCATTGAATCTGTAGATAGCTTTTGGTAAAATTGCCATTTTTACTATGTTAGTCCTGCCTACCCATGAGCATGGGAGATCTTTCCATTTTTTGACATCTTCTTCAATTTCTTTTTTCAGGGTCTTGAAGTTCTTGTCATATAGGTCCTTCACTTGCTTGGTTAGTATTATCCCAAGGTATTTTATATCATTTGTGGCTATTGTAAAGGGTGATGTATCTCTGATTTCCTTCTCAGCCTGTTTGTCAGTTGTATATAGGAGGGCTACTGATTTTTTTGAGTTGATCTTGTATCCTGCTATGTTGCTGAAGGTGTTTATAAGCTGTATCAGTTCCTTGGTTGAATCTTTGGGGTCACTCAAGTATACTATCATGTCATCTGCAAATAGGGAAAGCTTGACTTCTTCCTTTCCAATTTGTATCCCCTTAATCTCCTTATGCTGTCTTATTGCTCTGGCTAGAACTTCAAGTACTATATTGAATAAGTATGGGGAGAGCGGACAGCCTTGCCTTGTTCCTGATTTTAGTGGAATTGCTTTGAGTCAATATTTTATTTTTAAGTTATCTATTTTCAACTCCCAAAGTGTTTCAACCATTTAAAGTAATTTTATTTAATTGAGGTTAATTTTTAATACAGACTCTCAAGTATTTGTGAAAAGTTCTTGGATCAATCATTGTTTCTGTAAACTTTAAATGTTACATTTGATAAAGATTGATTTACTGAATCTGCTTGGAAAGCAGCTCAACAGGTGAAGGTGTTTTGCTTTCAAGCCCCAAATCCTAGTGGGATCCCTGAGGCCCATGAAGTGGAAAAAGAGAATGGGCTCCTGTATGTTGTCCTCTGATCCCCAATTATGCGTGTACCCATGTATGTACTCACAGACACCTGCACACAAGAAGCAAATGCAATATAAAATACTGGTTTACTTGATGCCCTCGATAATAAAACATTTCTCATAAAAAGTAAAGTAAAGAAGCTGGGTAGTGGTGCCATAGGCCTTTAATCCCAGCACTCAGAAGGCAGAAGCAGACAGATTTCTGTGAGTTCAAGGCCAGCCTGGTGTACAGAGTGAGCTCTGGGACAACTAGAGATATGCAGAGAAACCCTGTCTTGAAAAACAAAACCAACAAATGGAATGGTTGCAAAAAGGTATAACAAATGTCTTAGTTAGGGTTTCCATTACTGTGATGAAACACCAGGGCCAAACAGCAAGTTGGGGAAAAAAGGTTTTATTTGACTTACATTTCAACGTCACTGTTCATCACCAAAGGAAGTCAGGACAGGAACTCAAACAGGGCAGGGTCCTGGTGGCAGGAGCTGATGCAGAAGCCACGGAGAGGTGCCGCTTACTGCCTTGCTTGCTCTGGCTTGCTCAGTCTGCTTATTTTATAGAACCCAGGACCACCAGCCCAGGGATGTCACCACCCACAATGGGCTGGGTCCTCCCCCATTGATTGCTAATTAAGAAAACACCTCACAGCTGGATCTCAAAGCGGCATTTCCTCAGCTGAGGCTCCTCCTCTCTGACGACTGTAGCTGGTGTCAAGTCGACACACAACCAGCCGGCACAGCATGGGTGGTTTTCTATTTGGGTTGACAGGCTTAGTTTGTGTAGTCTTTGTTCATTATTTATGTTCCTTCCCATACTGCATCTGATTTTAATCATATGCATGCCCAATTATACATTGGCATAAAATGGTAAATAGGGTATTCTCTTTAACAGTTCACTCAGATGACAATATCTGCCTTATTTCACATTAACTTTAGTTAAGATCAGATCTCTCCCCACAACCCTCACATTCAAACATAACATGCAATTGTTGTCCATGATGATGGTTATTATTAGGAGGTAATAGTCATAGTTAAAGTGTGGCCTCCTATTTATTGTCACCGCACCCAGAAGTTCCAGATGCCAGTAATAAAACACTCTTCAGCAGGAATGGAACATTCCCAATGTTTCTCTTACCTATGAGACAGTGAGGAGCGATGTCCTTTGAGATGGATACCTTGGAATAGTGAGAAGTATGAAGATCCAGAGGCAGAAGTAGGAGTGGTATACTAAGTATCAATCATAGCAAAGCACTCAGGCAGTTAGAATTCTCATCTGATGTCAGAGGGAAGGTGTTTCTATCAGAACATACTGGAAGGTGACACTATTTTGAGCCTGGATGCCACCTTTTCACTGTAGACGTCCAAGCCAGCTGACTGCAAATCACTGGTTAATCAGGATGATTATCCAGAGGAGATAAGGTGTTGGGGTAGATGATACATAGATGAAGTGTTTCTAAGACCCAGCATCTGACTGATGTCTCTGTGACCAGTAACAGCTACAAATGTCCTTTGCAGAAACAGTGATCTGAATGGAAACAGACTTCTTGACTACTCCACCACCAAAGAAACAGAGGCCAGCAGCTGAACCCACCAAAGCTGAGGGAGAAATGGTTACTACCATGGCCAATTACAGCATCACAAATGTAGCTTCTCCTGTTGACCTTTCTGAATTTGTTTGACCCATTTAGAAACTATGAGGGCTTATCATATTGAAAAGCAGTTACAGATGGAAATGGAATTATCAGGCAACACAGAACTCCCCAATGTGAAGGATGATAGACTTGAGGAGACATCAGCAGCTCGCATCTTCTGGAACGCAACCATTTACATGTATTTTAGGGCTTGTAGTAGTTAATCTGTGTCTAGATGTGTGAGAATGTTTTGTTGATTCACCACAGGCTGCTTTACCGTTATGCATGATAGGTATATATTGCTAAGAATATATTATCCTGCACTCTGAAAACAGCAATCAATCTCCATAGCAAGATGGTATAGAATTACCCTACTTCCTGTATTCTGTTCCATTTCTTGGGGTGTTCTGTGGTGATATTTTGTTTGTACTCTAACAAGTAAAATTTGCCTGAAGATCAGAGGACAGCGCCAGCCACTAGATTAAACATAGAGGCCAGGCAGTGGTGGCACACACCTTTAATCTTAGCACTTGGGAGGCAGAGATCTGCATCTCTGTGAGTTCAAAGCCACCCTGGACTACACCAGATTAATCAAGTCTAAAAGAGAAACAGAGCCAGCCGGTGGTGGCACACACCTTTAATCCCAGTATTTGGCCTTTAATCCCAACACTACGAAGGTTGAGACAGGAAGTGATATGGCTGGGCAGAGAAAGGAATATAAGACAAGAGGAGACAGGAATTCGCTCCCCCTTTTGGCTGAGGACTCAGGAGCATTCAGTCTGAGGATTCGTGGAGACAGGCAGGATCTTTCCCTTTTTGCTGGGGAGTTGGTGAGGTGAGAAGTGGCTGTGGCTCTGTCCTCTGATAGTCAGGCAACTTTTATTTGTTAGAGTACAAACAAAATATCACCACAGTGTTCTTAGAGGATGACACTTTAGACATCTGCTGGCTGGAATTGTTAGTATAACACACTCTTATTGGCTTCCTTCCTTTCTTTGTATCTATTCCCATCCCCAGAAAATTTAAAGCAAACCCTTAAACCTTCAGAATATGTTTCTATGGCAATTCAAAGAAGAACAAAAACATTAAGACACATTCTTTGAAGATTTTTTAAAAGCTCAAATTGTGCATAATTTTGTAAGTAAATAAAAGTTTTTGGCTTCTAATTTTCTGAATATGGTAAGTGCAGGCAAGTCTATTATTGCACTTACTCTCAGCACTAAGTAGTCGGTATTTAGAAAGCATTTATAATATTCCACAACACAGATTCCAGTTGTCTAAATAGAAAAATACCTAATGGAGGAGGTTAAGTTTTCTTTGGAGAAAGTTAAATTTAACTCTAAAACTACATTTTTTTCTTTTCAAAGAGAAAAAAATTTTTCTTGATGTGTTAAGGTTATTGTCTTTTTTTTTCAACCACACAGATAGTATTTGAAATGATTTGACCTAAATGTGTACCAGCTAAAATAAATACAGGGATTTTTTTCCTTTTTCTTCCCTCCCATCCCCATGCAGTGAGGAAAATAAAATTCTGACTTTTCTGTGTGCAAACTATTAAATAAATTATTGAATTAAAAGACAGCTTCATTATGTGACCCCTTTGACAAACCTCAATCTCCAAAAATATTTACATCACAATCATAACAGTAGCAAAATTACAGTTATTGGGTAGCAATAAAAATATTTTTGTGGTTGGGGCTCACACAACATGAGGGATTGTGTTAAAGGGTGTTGGCACTAGAAAGACTGAAGACCACTGCTCTATGTGTTTCTGAGACTTTATGTGGATCTGCGTGACAGAAAGTTCAGTTTCATAGTGTTAGCTGTAGAGTTAGAAGATTCTGGAAGGCAGCTCACCGTGATCTCTGTCCCTACTGACACACAGACTCACACACACATTCTGCTGCTTTAAACTCGGGTTTCTCTGTGACTTCATCGAGTAGTTGATAGGGTAATTGACTCCATCGTGACGGGCTGGGCTCAGTTTGATTTATTGTGTGGCCTAGGCTGCTGGCAGGAAGGAAGGCTGTTGTAACTTGTTTTGGTTCTTCCTGACAAGATTTTCCCCACGTTGTTCTTGCCAGGCATCTGCGCCTCTTTCCCTGCCTAGCTATTCTCAGGCATGCCTGACAGCTTTATCAATACGTCTTCTTCCTTTTATTTCCCTACAGAAGCCAGAGACTTGCGGGCCCCTGAACAGAGTGGGGGGATCCAAACATTGCAGCTGTCAGCACAGCTGTCTGACCTCTGACCTCCAGATGTGCTCAGTAGCTCCGCTGAAGAGAAGACTGAAGAGAGCCCAGAGTTCCCGGATCTCTTCCTGCCCAGATCTGTCTCTAATGTACGCTTGTCCCAAGCAATCACCTATTAAACTAGAATAAACATCGTGGGAAAATGTATTAAGAATCTCCACAATTTCACCTTCATGGTATCCAGGACATAATCTGGAATGACTTAGTGCATAAAAACGAACAAACTAACAGCTCAAGGAGAATGGAACCATGCACAAAGAAAGAGAAAATCAAATGAACTCCTGAGCTGACTGTGGAACCAGCAGGGAAGGACTTCTAAAAGTTATTATATATATCCTTAGTGAGGCAAATGAAAATATGCTCACTGTGATTTAAATATTTCAAATTTCATTTAAAGTATAAATGTTTAAAAAAAGCACCAAAAAAGAAAATCTAGAACTGAGAATTGCATGGGTAGAAGACGTCTCATCCACATGTCAGGAAGACCAAATGCAAAGTCTGTAAATAATCAGCACAATGCTTGAGATGGTTTTCTTGTCTTTTACCCTATTCTCACACATTAGGTCATAGTAATAGTATGAGAGCCATCATTTCAGGTCCAACTTGGCTTTTCAGGTCAATTCTTTATCTGAAGCACAGGCTTCTGATAGTGCATATGCAATTATGATAATGTTTTGGGTGGCTGATATAGAAAAACATTATCATTTTGCAGTTCTACAAGTCAAACGTCTGTCTAACACTGGGCTACAATCAAGATGTTAAGAGAGCCTCCCCCAGCCTTTCTTAGCCTCTGGAGTGCCTTTCCATCCCTTTCTTGGTGACCCACTTCCTTCATCTCTGAATCCAGTAAGTACTACTGCAGGGGCTTGAACAGGAATGGCTCCTACAGACTCACGTATGGTGATATTTTTCTTTTGTACCAAAATGTTAATTGTATGTTAATAAATAAAGTTGCCTGGGGGTCAGAGTTATTAGCAAGCCATAGGAAAGCAGGGCAGTGGTGGTGTACGCTTGTGATCACAGCACTTGGTAGACAGAGCTAGGTAAGTCTCTGTGTGTTCAGGGATACAGCTAGCATTGGATACACATGCCTTTAATCTCAATACCAACCATAGAACACCTGGAGGTCTATACAAACAGGCCGTGATGAGGCAGTCCTGTGGTTAGGTTTACAACCAATGAGAAGGCAGAACAGAGACTATATAAAGACTTTAACACAGGAAGTAGAGGCTCCTTCGGAGAGGTAGGACCACTGCAGGAGGAAGGGTAAGGTTTTAGCTCTTAGCTCTGACCTCTTGGCTTTCTTCTTTGCATTGGTTCTGTGTTTCTTATTTATAAGACAGTTGGTTACATCTACACTCATGTGTATAAATGCTTGGTCATAGGGAGTGGTGAAGCATGAATTTAATTAGTCTTATTCAATAAAAACCCAGAGTCAGATATAGAGGGTGAAAGCTGGAAGATCAGAGGAGCAGAGCAGCAGCCACTACAGACTTCTTACCTCTACAAATCCTCAGACCGAATGCGGGGCCAAGATCCTGTCTCCACCAGCCTTATATTCCTGTCTCTACCACTCTAGTGCTGGGATTAAAAGCATGCACCACCACTACCTGGCTCTGTTTTTCTTTTAGACTGGTTCAACCTAGTGTAGCCCACTAGGGTGGCCTTGAACTCCTGATCTTCCTGCTTCCTCCTCCAAAGTGCTGGGATTAAAAGTGTGTGCCACCATTGCCTGGCCTCTATGGTTAACTAGTGGCTAGCTCCACCCTCTGATGGCAAGCTTTGTCAGAACACAAACAAAATGTACAACAGAGTGGTGCTATTAGGAGGTGTGGTCTTGTTGGTGGAGGTATGGCCTTGTTGGAGGAAGTATGTCAATGTGGGGCAGGGCTTTGAGGTCTCATATGCTCAAGATATGCCCAGTGTGGATATAGTCTTCTTCAGCTGTCTGCAGATCCAGATGTAGAACTCTCAGCTCTTTCTCCAGCACCATGTCTGCCACCATGCTTCCCATCATGACAATGATGGACTACACCTCTGAACTGTAAGCCAGCCCCAATTAAATGTTTTCCTTTATAAGATTTGCCATGGTCATCGTGTCTCTTCACAGCAATAGAAACCCTAACTAAGACAACTACTTTTCACATTGCTGTCTCTCCTGTTCTTTGCCCCTTTAGGGGGTCCTCTGCTTTAAAAAATATAGAAAGTTTATTGTTAAGTAACTTGCAAGTAAAAAAAATGCTGCAATTAACCATACTCAAGATCTATACATTTCAATGAACTTCTATCCAGTCAGAATATCTGTTCAGAATCTGTGACACTTCAGATTAGGTTTTATGCTTTCTTTATTGAATATATTTGTAATCTTTTATCTACTACCAAATTCAAAAGATTAATGGGAGAGTTAGAAATAAAAAAAACAATTCATTTTATGTACTCTATCATTACTCATGTCCATTACCTTCATTTAGACCTTTTTCATCTCCTAATATGTAGCCGTTCTTGATCTCTTTTCTATATGTTCTACTGTAACCACATGTATATTTGTTTACATATATATGCATGTTATTGGCTAGGTTCTGCTTTTAAAGACCAGAGGCAATTCCTTAGATTTGTTCTAGTTGCTCACGAGGATAATTGTTGTATTTCAAGATTGTTAACCTTAGTCATATATACAAGGTCTTTTTAGTTTTTCCGCATAAGATAATATGTTGACAGGTTCTGGGATTAGGACCTGGATATTGGAAGCTACTGTATCTCTCCTTCACATTCCCTTTATTCTCTTCTTCAATTCTTTTAAAATTTTATGAACTTTATTATAAAAACTTGCAAATAAAAATCATATACTGAAATTAACTAGACCCAAAGTCTATATACCTCAGTGAACTTATTTTATTTTTAATACATTTTAATTAAAGTATTATATCACTTTTTCCTTCCATTTTCTTCTTCTAGCTATATCCAAGTCCTCTCCCTCTAAGACCTTCCATATCCTCTTCATTCTCAAACTGATAGTCTCTGCATTGATTATTGTTTATATATATACACATATATACATATGTATATGCAGAGATATATAAATACACCCTACAGAATTTGTTTTGTTGTTTGTGTGTATGTGGTTTCAGGAATGACCACTTTGTATTGGACAACCAGTTAAAGGGGTCATTCCTGGAAAAGGCCAATTTTCCATATCTCAGTAGTCATCTGTTGCTTATAATTTTCTTGTCCAGGGGTGATCTCTTGAAATTTTTCATTCCTTCCATGTTAGTGTGTCTTTTGATATCAGCATTGTTCAGATACTATTTATGTATTCATCTCTATGAAAGACTGTTTCACAGAATACTCTCTCGTATTCTGGCTCTTATAGTCTTTCTACCTCTTCTTCTGAGATGTCCCTTGAGTTATAGATGCAGTAGCTGTGATGTATATGTATCCACTGGTGCTGGACTCCCCCAAATCCATTGACCTATAACGTTGTGTCCAGTTGTGGTTTTCTGTGATGGTCTCAATTTGTGGTAAAGAGAAGCGTCTTTGATGGGGGGTTAATGGATAGAAAATCTATGCATAAAAAGTTAATATTTAGAATGTAGTTAGCAATTAGGCTGGTCTGGAAAAGTGGTGGTAGTATATTCTCTTCTAAATTCTGTAAACTCATTAGTTCTGGGGAACCGGCTAGACTTCCAGCAACAAGTGTGACCTCCTTCCTATTGCATGGGCTCTAACTCCAGGCAGCTGTTGGTTAGTGCTAATATATGAACGCCACTTATTTCTTCTTCATGGATCTCTTGCTATGCTGGGTAGGATTATTAAGTGTTTCCTTCCCTTGGCAACTTGTACATTATTATTATTTTTTTACCATATGAGCTAGACCACAGGAAGGAAGCTTTCATGTTAGATGCAGATCAAACAGTTCAAGTCCTGTGTTCAAGTGTGTAGTGTCTTCAGCAATAGGGACTTACCTTCAGCCCCTGAGAGGAAGCCAATGGCAGCAGCCGTACTCTGTATTGTTCTGGGAGTAAATTGAACTACACTAATCAACCATTCTAAAGGAGATTTTTCATCCCTAATATAGGGGTTTTTAGGGGGAATCATTAATTTATAGTTTTTGTGGGATCATTATCAGCTCAGGTGGAATAACTTACATGTATTGCGTGTGACTTTTATTCTAGACTGTTAGAACAGCCATTCTGAAGCTGTGGAGGTCACATTGGATTTTGCACTTTCACCAATTTATCCTTTATATCCTTTTATTTTTCTTTCATGCTCTCCTTTCTTTTGTCCTTTACACTTTGCATGTTCAATCTTAAAATGTAAAAACTGAGACACATTCAGATTTACAGCAAATTGCAAAGACAGCATAGTAGTGCCTATACCCTTGGCATCTGGTTCCCATTATTAGTGACACCATACATTATTATGGTACACTTGTTATAATTAATTAACCAGTATTAATTAATTTGTTATCATTAATTAAACTATATCATGCTCATATTTGTTTGTCTTTAATTTTTTCAACCACATCATCCAAATTATTAAATATTACATTTAGCCATGCTTCCTCTTAATCTTCTCTTGACTGTATGAATTTTACATTTTTCCTTAGAGTCTTGATTAGTTTACAGGTGTCTTCTACAATGCTCCTCAGTTGATAGTTTTTTCTTTAGTTGAATGAGCAATGGAGTTCTTGAAGGAGGAGCACAGAAGTAAAATACTAGTCTCAATGAGTTTTATTATATATATGTATGTATATATATATTTTATATATATATATCACATGCCACTGTTGATGTTGACTATGATGACCTGATTGAAGGTTGTTATGCCATGCTTATCCTCTTTACCACCCTCTTTCCAACTATTTTTGAAGGAAGACACTATGGACCGCCCACACTAAGTAGTCAGAGTGTCCATCTCTTGAGGGGTAGGGTTACTACATAAATTATTTCAATCTTTCTGCATAATTTATCTTTTCTCCTTCACTTTCCTATCTGAAGCAAATAGATATGTGTTACATATCTCCAGAAAAAGTCTGTCACACAACAGAACTGTAAATTTTGACTAGTAAAAACAATACCAGTGAGATTCCATTTACTACAGTTACTAAAGACTGAACTGGGAGATTTGAGGGAGAATTCATTTACTCAATTCTTTATATCTGCATCCATATATCTTTACTTTATACATAGTGCTATAACTTAATACCATTTTGTTTACTTTTTTACTTAATTTTTCCTACCTTTGGTCTTTGGGTATACTTTCAGTTGGCTTCTATAACATATTTAAATCAGGTGTGTGTGTGTGTGTGTGTGTGTGTGTGTGTGTGTGTGTGTGTGTG